>VZTE01000432.1:250028-349806 GCA_013397775.1 Eulacestoma nigropectus | reverse complement strand
CCTGAGAGCCCCTTAATTTCAAAAATTATAATCATTTGGAGGGAAGGGGGTTGCATTTTCCATTCCAAGGGAGGCTCCTGCCTTCCTTAACACACACCTGTCTTTCAAACCAAGACAGTGATGTCCCTAGAATTTAAGTAATATGCCGGAAAAAAATCACTCTTCCTTAATGATTGCATGAGCTTTCCAACTTTGGGCTTATATTGACTTTCAGTGGCTGAAGATCTGCTCATTTGCTTTATAACTTTCCCCATGATATAGGTCAGTTCATTCCCTACTTTCCAAGTGTCTTTGCTTGTTTGGCTATTACTTTTCTTATCTTACATTTCCTTCAGCAAATATTTTGGGACTGAGTGTTTCAACACTATTCTCATGGAAATATACTTCCCTGTGCAATGTTTACTTCCAGTTGAGTCTTTTGTTGTTTTGCCTTTGAGCTCTTGCTCTAACTCCTAGAGTCCCACAAGAACAAGAAATGCAGATGGATGCAAGGAATTAAAAAAGCACATTATTCTCCTGCCTGTATAATGACATTTCTGCAAACACTAAATAAAACATTCCTGACAAAGGGGTGTTTTGCTTTTTGTTTATTAGGGACTAGATTCTTCTCCATTGAAATCCAATTCTCAAAGTCCCAGAGATTTTGATATAAATAGAATGTTATCGCTTAATCAAAGAATGCATATTTTCTACTTTTATTGATGTGGCAATATAAAAACAGATATGTTCTTTTCCCTGTATTTCCACCATAAATTGAAACCTAAGCTGAAATCTTTGGGTTTTAAAGCAAGACAAAACAAAGATGATCAAACATCTCTAGTTCTAAGAGACAGAATCTCTATCAAAGTACATTATTTTGAAATGGCTCCTTCTTTGATCAAAAAGACATTAGCTAAAGCAAATCTGTTGGGGATGTTTTAGGATGTGCCCAGTGAGACCCGATCACCTTATATAATTTACTTCAAGACAATGTTCCAGCTCCCATTTTCACGGACAACAGTCGTATCTCCTTCTCATTTAATTTGTTATGACAAAGAACCCTTTTAGCCATGCACAACCTGCATGTCCAACCTGGACAATAGACAATAATGCTTGAGAAAATCCAACGGTTCTGGGCAAAAAGAAGAATGCCTTGTGCCCTCTTATTCTCACATTCCTTTCCCAGATGGCACTTGAGCCCATGCTGAAGAAGAGCAGAAAGACACTCAGGGTGTCAGAGGTAGAGGTTTTTTGTTTTTGATGGGGTTTTGTTGTGGTTGGTTGGTTGTTTTTTGTTGGTTGTCTTTTTTTTTAATTTTTTTCAAAAAAGTAGCTTCCTTTTTTATGCCTTCCTGTAATAAGCTTGACTTATGAGACATGCCTTGCAATAATTAGAGTTGTACAATTACAGTACAGACACAAAAGCTCACATTTTGACAGCAAAATTGCAAAACGTGCTTACATGCATTCATCATAATGTAAATTGCACAACATAATACTAAGGGCCAAAACCAAACCTGTTCCAAAATATATACTTTAGAAAATATCAGTTTGAATGTTTTCAGACTTAAAATTTTTAAAGATGAAAAACAAATAAAATACTTTAAATAATGTTCTAGAAATGCCTTACCACTCGTGGCAGGAGAAAATACTTCACAGAAATGCTTACGTTTCTATCTTCGTCTAAAATTTCCATTTTCTTTTCTATGGCAAGCCTCAGGAAACAGTAAAAGAAAAGGAGAATTATTTTTTATTTATCATATCATTGCCTTTTTCACAATGCCTAGAATTAATTCCCAAAGTCCTTGTGATCGATCCATACAACTTTCTCCCATTCTGCCATTTTCAGAAAATGTCCTGTCGCTATAGGGCCAGGAACGGAGAGATGCGGCAACACACAAACTCAGAGAAAGAATGAATCATTTATTAATTTTACAATCATTTTTATATGGTCTAGTTCCATAAAGTGATTGGACAGTATTCACACTCCTCCTAGGGTGATTGGTTTAGGTTCTATCACATCCACGGTAAAACATTTCTCAGTGTACCATAAGCAGAACTTAGCAAAACACCAGATGTGAATATTGTTTACATAAACTATCTTATGTCTTCATATCTTGCGTGAGAAAGGAAAGGTTCTCAAAGAATTAATGCAAGAAGCTGGAAAATTCATCTGCTAGCAGCATTTCGGTATCCACACGTCCTTCCTGGTAAGAGAAGGAATTCCAATGCCAGTCCATCCTGCACAACTTTGTAAAATTAAGAAAGTAAATGTGTTCCTTGCTTTGCAGCATAACAGAAGCACTGAACAGTACCTCAGTACCTCTCCATGAGTCCCCTCTCCATTACTGAGCTTGACCAACATTTCAGTTTTCTGTGACAAGTGTAAGCACTAACAGCCTCCATTCACCCTTTTACATTCTTTTAAAGTTTCAGAAGGTGTTAGCAAGTATCTGAGATAATTTGCTAAAGGGAAGAATGTTCTTATTTGTCATTCTTGGTTTATTTGTTTAAATAATCTAAAAATTGAATTATTAATTCATATAATCTAACATGACTGAAACTCAAGTTAATTTCTTAACACTTTTTAAAGATATGACCTTGTAATGTTGGCACTTAAGAACAGATGTCTGGAAACAATTATGATGGGTTTGTTAAAGCCTGTAATGCAATATAATGATATTGCAGTAATGGTCTAGTAACTGAGTCTTGATTCAGAAAAGCACTTACACATGGCCTTAAATTCTCATTTATTTTATATGGCCCAAAGGCTTGCTTTTCATATCAGGATGGTGTAAAATAGGTCTAGCCAAATGAGAATACAAACAGGTTAAATCAGAATTGATTTTTAAGCACAAATTGAGGTCTTGAAAACACATTATTTCTATGTAAAAGTATTCACACTTATTTCATGTAGAGAAAGAATTTTGAAAATGCATGTCATCAGACTCTCCTATATGTTAACACTTGTAAAAAAGATGAAACAAAATTAAGAACAATATGCTGTGATCAGCAAAAGAAAAGCTATTAGAATGGATATAGCTCATTTTTAACAGAATTAAATGTTTCTTATAAGTGCAAAACCTATCTTCTCTTTCTGGAAAGACAGTTAGCATTGGTAGTGAGTCATGTATATTGCCTATTTTATGGATTAAAATTCCTCTACCACATCAGTTAAATCATAAATGTGTAAAAAAGGAGAATTCTTTTATAGATGGAGGATGAGACTCTAAATGGTTCCTGTTTTCGTCATAATAGATAGTGCAGTTAAAATCTCCCCCCAAAATCAGCACATTATGAGGCAGACAATTCAATAAAATGCTACTTACACAGTAATTCATAAGAGCTCCTTTCTTTCCCTCAGTAGTAGAACAAATGTAAATGAAACAAGCACAAATTTGATCAAAGTTGTCCTGAACTTTTAATGACATTTTAATATCCCTAAATCAAAATAGGAATACTGTATTTTGTATCTGAATCAGCCTAAGATTTTTTTTTATATAAACACCGTCCAGTTTTTGGCAACCGCACATATTTGTGCTATGTGATATGAAGACTTTATCATGAATTAATGTATTTTAGAATTATCCTCTGAAGGATTACTTTGTCTTACCTTTGGTAGCAGTTTCTAGAGTGTTTTACTCCAGGTTGAACTTCTGCTCCCAGAAATGTGCTTTCAGATATAAGGAAAAGCCTAAGGAGCACTGGCGAAGTCAGCAGGCAGAGGAGGGTGTCCAAGGCAGAAACGGGATGGTGATTTCCCTGAGCTCCCCAGGAGGCAGCTGCCACAGCACTGGCTCTCAGGGTACGTGGGCTGATGGGGGCTCAGACAGGAAATCACAACTTATTGGAAGGAACTAAAAGATCTATTCCTTGTTTATCCTCATGACATGGAGAGGATGTGCTGCCTACAGCTGCATAGAGGGATTAAATTCTACACGAAGGGATTAAAATTCTGCAAGGAATAATTGATAGAATTATTTTTCAACAGTTTTGACAATACTTGTACAGATTAATTTCAATTAATTCAAGCTGGAAGTTGGAAAAAAAATTCCTTTCAAGAGAAATAGTGAGGAAAATAAGGTAACTGCTTTTAAAAATACTTCTTTACATCTTGAAATTCAAGAGTGTGTTCTTCAGCAGAGCAGGTGAACTGAACAGAATAGTGAAAGATGTCCTCTGTCCACATGCCAGTTCTGGCTGTGTAGCAGTGGCTGACTAAATCACCATGAATGGAGATATGATACAGGACTGCACCATCTGGTGGGTCGTTAGGGAAAGCTTCCCTTTAAGATGTTGATCCTATAATTGAGCAAAAGAAAATGTCAGACCAGGATGTGGATGACATAACGGATCATATGAAAGACGAGTGCATGTATCAGCTGAGCTATAGCAATTGCTGGTGCACTGTGCACCACATATGAGCTATGTGTACACATATATGCATTGTCCACAGCACATGCCAGATAATGCATCGTGACTTAAATTGTAATTCTAAGACTAAACCAAGTAAAATAATTCAACCTTGCCGTAAGTTGAAAATACAAGAAAGCATAGTTACTGCAGTCCAGGCAATGTATAAAAATTTCTTATTCTGTAGTATTATGAAAATGTGCCAGAGTCCAGACCTGTCATCTAAATTATCAGTGAAAAAAGTGTGGAGTATTGCAAATCCCTTCTTTTTTTTCTCCACAGATATATGAGTAACTTATAAATAACTAAGAGACCTTTCAAAGTATCTATAAAATGCATATATTTATGTGTATGAGCATCATGGAGCTAAACTGTTCCATCTGCTAAACTACTACAGAAAACCAGGCAGATGATAAAACATCTTGGGGTTGGCATGCCTTTCTTCATGGATAGTGACAAGAAAGAAGTTCTAATATAGAGGAAAGAAGCAGCACATGATATTCCCATATTTTTCAAAAAAATAATGAAACAGTGCACTGCTGATACACAATGCCTTGTTATCGAGAAACTCTTTCTAGAAGTGTTCAAAGAGAGTTCCCTCACACATTCTTACTTTCTGCAGCTCGACAAAATAAAAAAATGTTACTTTTCCATCAGTCTCTGGAACATCCTTTTAATATCAACCAGGGAGGAGGCAAATATATATTCTTCTGCTTGCTGTCACACTGTGTGCAGTGCACAAATCTTGCGCCATCTCCACCTGTTAACCTGTGACTTGGTGTCGTGGTTTGACACTGTCCCAACGCCAGGCACCCATGAGAGCTGCTCACTCACCCTCCCCTGCCACAGCTGGGCAGAGGAGGGAAAAGGAAAAAAAAAAATTAACGAAGGCTTCATGAGTGAGATAAGCACCGGGAAAAACACTTCAAGGGCTCAACTTAAATTGCGAAGTGAATTTATTACTAAGAGAATCAGAGGAAGATAATAAGAAGTAAAATAAGCCCTTAGAACACCTTCCACTCCTCAGCCCCTCCCTCCTTCCCAGCGACAGCGCAGGGAGACAGGGCATGGGGGTTTGGTCAGCTCATCACCGAGATTCTCTTCAGCTGCTCCGGGAGAGGAGCCTTCCCCTGTGAGGCCGCGGGGTCCCTCCCACGGGAGAGTTCTCCGTGAGCTTCCCCGGCGTGGCTCCGCTCTCAGGAGCAGCAGCCACCCCGCACCTGCTGCAGGTGAGCCCCTCCCGCGGGCACACAGCCCTCCCAAAACTGCTGTAAAGTGGCTCTCTCTTTCCACCGGGTGCAGTGCTCCAAGGACAGGCTGCTCCAGCCTGGAAGCGAGGGCCCTCTCTCTCACCGGGTCTCCCACTGGATCACAGCCTCCTCCAGGCATCCACCCGCTCCAGCACGGGCACCTCCCCACGGGCTGCGGGTGGATCTCTGCATCCTCCGGACCCACGGGCTGCGGGTGGATCTCTGCATCCCCCATGGATCCCCATGGGCTGCAGGGGCACAGCTGCTTCACCATGGTCAGCACCATGGCCTGCAGAGGAACCTCGGCTCTGGTGCCTGGAGCACCTCCTGCCCCTCTTTCTCCACTGACCTTGGTGTTGCCGTGTTGTTTTCCCTACATGTTCTCACCTCCTCCTCTTCTCTGACTAGAATCCAAAACCTTGTGACTTTTGTTTTGATTTTCTTCTTAAATATGTCCTCACAGAGGCATTACCAACCTCTCTCATTGGCCCAGTTTTGGCCAGCAGCATGTCCATCTTCAGAGCCATCAGCCACTGGCTCTGCCGGACATGGTGGGGAGCTTCCAGCCCCTTCCTCACAGGAGCCATCTCAGTACCCCCCCTGCTACCTAAAACCAGGCCGTGCCAAAACAATACACTTGGTGACACAATGCAGTGTTAGGCTGCACTTTTGGAAAAATCATGATACTTTGAATTCTCTAAAGCTTATTAAGAATAGCAGGAATAATGAGCTTTTGTATTTTTCCTCAAAGTTGTCTCAGTGTTTATTATTGCTCTCTAGGTAAGATTCTGTAACAGAGTGTGGCAAAGACAGAAGTCATTGATTTATGCTACATAAATTCTATCAAATTTAACCTTACATTTTATTTCAGCAGGGTTTGGTATAATTAGAGTGAATGATAGATATCAAATAATTATTTAGGTTCAGAATTTATGTGATGAAGTTAACCACTGTATAAATCTAATCTAAAAACCCCCTAATTAGACAACTGAGTATTGCCTTTTTAAAATAAGAACAAACAATCAAATAATAACAAAATCACCCCAAAACCAGGCACAGAAGGAAACCAACAACCTGAAATCAGAATGCAGCAGTGTTGGCTCAATGCAGAAGTTCTCTTTAAGGACAAAAGATTATCAATATTTTTAGTTGATCTCGTGTATTTAACAAATCATGAGGCTTCCTCAGGTTTATCCTCTGCAGTGAGCCTGAAATGCATCTTGGAATGAAGCAGTTCCTTATATCTCACTCTAATGCCTCTGTAAGCCCATACTGCAGTTATGCTGAACCTGCATCTGCAGCCATTGGAAAGGAATTAATACCAACATATGAACATAAGCTGCCAAATAATTTTTCAAGACCTATAAAGTTACAATATTTTTTAGAGTAAGATTTGGAAAAGGCAACTAATACTTTAAGGAGTTACTTATACAGCACTAGTTGTCCCAGACTTCCTGAGTTCTGTGCAAATTTGCTGCATAGCATTTTATTTTTTTCCAGAAACAGAATTGCAAGGATTCAAGCACTTAAAAAAAATAGCAGCAGCTAAAAGATCATTCTAGCTGAAGTTGACCAGTTTCAGCATTCCTTCTGTGGTTGAACACTTCCCTCCTCCTTATTCTCTCATCTCTGGAGTAGAAAGTAACAGAAGGATTACCTCTGCATTCTTTATAATATGTTCAGGAAAATGCACTTTTTTGATGATGGCCTAGACTCAAAAATTAATTGTGACAGAATGAATGACCAAAGACAGTAGGAACTCATTTTGATTAAAAAATGTAGGAAGTACATTTCCTTATAGTGAATTTTTTGTGGCTCATCTTTACCTTAGTGATTCTAGTTTTGGCAAGCTCCTAATCCTGCATAATGAATTTCTGAAATTTTTAAGCTAAGTGGGTTGCTTCATTAGTCTCGCTGATTCCACTTTCATAAGTAGAAATGTTTCCAAGATCGAGATATATACTTTTCTATAGAAAAAAAACCCCAAACAACTGTCTCACTGACCACAGTAAGCCAGTTCATCCCTGGAATAAATTGATTGACTAAGACTGAGCTGTAGGAGCAATGACTTTGGCTCATGCAGTCTTACTTGTTTAACATATGTAAAAACCCCAAGCTAAACAGGGCAAACATAAAAGCAGCCTAGACCCTCCATATTAAAATTGTCTGCAGAGACAGATTATGTAATGCAGGGTTTATTGAATCCCTGCGGCTTTCCTGCAAAGCTCACTGTGTGAGGTGCATGTACAATATCTTGGTGTAATTTAAATGAAAATGTTGACTAGCCCTAAAAGCTCCATTAGGTGGTCTAAACTGAATAGGCAGCCATTTGCCATGTCCTCAACACCTGCTACTTAAAACAAGGAGTACTGTTACCATGGGTTACCAGAAGGTATTATGTATCAATGGTGTAATGATGAAATGATAGGAATTCATGTTTCTTGGGAGTGAAAATTACAAAACACAAAAAACAGCTTTTATTAGACAGTTAAAGTGGAAAAGTCCAGCAGCACAAAGCACCATTTTTCAGCATAAAAGGGCTGTGAAAATATAAATAAACATCAGCTTGAATGAACACTTTGTTCCTGAGTTATGGTTTGTACATTTCTTATTGCCGTGCAGAAAACCATCCCATACCCGCGAGCTGTAAAGTATCCAGGCTGAGAAAGCTGTGGCAGGTAGACAAGGCTGTCAAGCATACCTTTCTTTCCAAGAGAAATATGCTTCATGGACCTGAACTGCCACTCTGTTGAGCACCTTGATCTCTCCCTGAAACGTGGAAGTGCTCATCACCTCTCAGGAGCTCACTTACACGTGGTCTTTAAAGTTTTTTGTACTGGACAGCTGTCATCCAATCTCATCCATAGTCAGCAAGGCATTTTTCTGGCATGTACTGACATCCCCTTGACAGTTTAACATATGCTGCTGTGTTTTGTTGAACATGGTTGGACTTGAGTATGTTGGACTTTTCCTTAATGCTTCACTGAATAGGTAGTTCCCATTGAAACTGATTGCTTTGCTAGGCTGGAGCCTGAAAAGTAAGAGATGAATGCTTTAACATGTGCAGTATTGAGGTATGGAGTCTAACTCTTTGGTCATCAAAGGCCAGCCATACTACAGCAATTATGCTTCTGTGGCTTAATTTTGATGAAGTTATATTTAAAAATTATGTTAAGTCCAGTGCATCAAAATATGCTGTTATTGTCTTTCAGTCTAATGCAGTAGATCTAAAAAGTCACTTTTAGCCTTTGCCTTGATTTTATTCATCAGTGGATTTTTCTATAAAGGCGTAAGTGATCTGAAAATTAATTTAAAATGTAGTAACAGAGATTGCAGGTTTCCTGGAATCTGCATAACTACCCTGGAGAACTTTTGGGAAGACACTAGAAACAAATTTCCTAAACATCATCTGAATTGACTCTAAAGGATTTTTGAAAACCAGAACTTTTGTTAAGGCTCACTACTTTGCACAATAATCCACTCACATAAAAATGATTGGGAGGTAGGAGACGATGGAGGCACTGTAGCTGAAACTTAGATAATGTTGAATTCATATATTTAACACTGTCACATCATATAATAAATCAGTGCAATCACTTGGACAATAACAGCTTGCATTATAGTCTTCTCTTAATTTTGTAACTTGAAATGTCAGGGAAACAGCCTTTCGAACAGGCTTACCCCAGAGAAGGCTGGTGGTGTCTTGGCCTGCCTTAAAAGGAGCATTGCCATCAAGTGAGAGGTGATCCTTTCCCCCTTCTCAGCACTGGTGAGGCCACACTTGGGGTGCTGTGCTCAGTTCTGGGCTCCCCAGTACAAGAGAGATTCACAGAGGTACTGGTGGGAGCCCAGCAAAGGGACTGCCACTAAGGAGATCAGTGTACTGGAGCATGTCTCCTACAGGGAAAGGCTACGAGAGCTGGGACTGTTTAGCCTGGAGAAGAGAAGGCTCAGGGGTGACTTATTAATGTATGTAAATACCTGAAGGGACAGTGCAAAGAGGATGGAGCCAGGCTCTGTTCAGTGGTGCCCAGTGACAGGACAGAGGCAATGGGCACAAACTGAAACACAGGAGGCTTCCTCTGAACAACAGGAAACACTTTTTTACTCAGGGTGACTGAGCACTGGCACAGGGTGCTCAGAGAGGTTATGGAGTGTCCAGCCTCAGAGACATTCAAATGTTGTCTGAACAACCTGACTGTACGTGTCCCTGCTGGAGCCCAGACTAGACAATCTCCAGCAGTCCCTTCCAACCTCAACCTTTCTGATTCTTTGATAGCAAGATTTTGAGTATAGGAGTGTAGTGAGTGGTAAATTTTCAAGGATGCTGTGTGTCACAGGAGTATTCGCTGGGCCTTGTCATGCCAGAACTGAGCATGCCTGATCTGGCATGTTTTTAATGGCTGGATTTTTAGAAAAACATTTGTCCTGTAGCAGCACTCTGGGGGAAATCCCTAACCTTTTCCTCCCCTCAACATGTTATCTGTTACTTTATTAAAAGAGGAAATTAATTTTCAAATTATCAAACTAATACATCTTAAAAGCCTCAAAAAGATCCTACGTATATAAAGACGTGAAAAAAGATGTATGAATGGAAAAGAGCTGCTAAGTTAAGGGGAAAAACATCTCACATGATGGAAATTCTCATACACCTTAGCTACATAGAGGCATTGTATTTAGTTCACTAAGCTAATTTTGAAATGCTTCAGAATATCCTTCCTGAAAATTCAATAAAAGGGATAAAAAGCAATGAAAAAAGGGACATATGTCTTTTAATCAAAAAAGATTTTTCACAGCCAAAGGGTACTAAAATACTTAGACTGAATAAGTAATTGCAACCAAATGAAACTTCAGAGTCTATCATGATAGGTTTGATGCTGCTGTAGCAATACACTGAAGCTGATTAAATGTTAAGCATATGCTATAAATGCTTAGTCCTTCAAAAATTAATTTCATTATTTAATAAGTTTCAATCATGGGTATGCATTGCAAATTTTCCCATAAATTCAAAGTATATTCAAATATTGTCATTATTATTTTTCCCTGTATTTTAGTTAGGTAGACTTTGAATTTAGATATCCATCTCTGTGAATCTAAAAGAGTTTTAGGGACTTGGAAAACACTCTAAGCCAAGCAGAAGCTGCTGAACTAAGTCTACAATTTTGTCACTACAATTTTTTTAAAAAACAAATGTCTTTTGTGACATTTTTAGAGTGGTGATGGACCAAGCTATTAGTTGATGATAATAATTTTTTTTTTTCTTACTGATGAAAATTCCTCTGTTGATCTTAAATACAGAAATCAAATGCTTTCGTTTCATTTGCTTTCATGACTTATCTCAGTGAGTCAAATTAGAATTGAGCTTTTCAAACTTACTGATTTAGGACATTTGTGTTGATAGGTCCCCTTGTGATTTTATTTTAAGTGTTATGTAATAGTTTTGGATAGCAATCTACAAATTAGAATGAAAACTAAGAGCAGTGCATTTCAACTATATGCCAGATCCAGTATTATTTCTGATCTTTGATTTGATTAGTGAAACTTCTTGATGAGCAAGTGATTAAAAGAAACATACCTACAGCTAGTGAATATCTGTGAGCATGAGATTGCAGAAATGCTACCAGTCAGCAGCCTTCAGCACTGCACTGCTCACAGGAAGGAGCTGGCCTCCTCCCTGCTCCTGGGTTCTACCTGGTGGAGGATGGAGGGGAAGCACACATGGCTTTCAGCAGGACGGAGATGGGAAGGACAGAGACTCGTGACATATTCATTGTCACCACCAAATCCCAAGGTATTCTGACTGACTGATGCAAGAGTAATATTTCAGTCTTTGGTTTCCCTTAGGTATAAACTAAGACTTTGTTTCCCCTTATCTTTATTTGACATAGCTAACAATACTGAATTGCTCATCAAATTGATGTTTTTGTTTCCAAAACAGGCAACATGACCACAGGATTCCCAGGAAGATTTAAAACTCAGAAGATACTTGCACATGATGAGGAATCATCAAGTTGTATTAACCTAGTCTTACTTTAAACTTATTTTTTTATTATTATTATTTTGCAACTGGACAAGCTACAAGGTTGTGTACAAGGAATGCTTTGATTGGGCCTTGGGGTACTCTTTAGGGGATGCCACAACTGTCTTTGGAAGCATCAGTATTCATACAGTTCAAACTTATGTTTTATGGTCTCTATGCCTGTTAAGAAGAAAAGTTGAATATCATTTTGGTAAAGAAGACAAGCTTAAAGGTATCTTTCTAACTGTTAGGCTAATGAGATGATTTAAAAAAAAAAGTTAATGGGCCTTAGTAGAGCATTTTCCAGAGCAGGATAGACAAATGTCCATCAGAGGTGGTCATGGAATGATCGGAGTAAGGCAGTGAAATGGATTTTCTCCTGAAATATCTTCCACTTTTATAGTCTAGGCTAATGTTTAACTCTTGGGTTGACCATCTGCAAAAAAGAAACTTGTACATGCAATGCATAAAAAATAATCATAGAATCACAAAATTAAGTTGGAAAAGGCCTTTAAGATCATTTAGTCCCACCACTAACCAAGCACTGAACCAAGTCCCTGAGTGCCACACTTAGACGTCTTTTCAAAAGATGAATAAATAAAGATATTAAACAGGACTGGCCCCAGTACAGACCCCTGGGAACACACTTGTGACCAACCACCGAGTGGATTTAACTCCTTTCACCACCACTCTCTGGGCTTGACCATCCAGGCAATTTTCTCACCAGGAAAAATACACCCACCCAAGATGTCAGCAGCCAGTTTCTGCAGGAAAATGCTTTGCGAAATGGCATCAAAGGCTTTACTAAAGTCCAGGTAGACACATCCACAGCCTTTCCACCAAGTGGATCACACTGTCATAGGAGCAGGTGAGGCTGGTCTCAAGCATGACCTGCCTTTCCTAAGCCCATGCTCACTGGGCCTGATTCCCTTGTTGTCCTGTACATGTGATGGCACTCAAGATGATCAGCTCCATGATCTTCCCTGGCACTGAGGTCAGACCGACAGGCCTGTAGTACCCTGGATCCTTCTTCTGGCCCTGCTTGCTGAAGGGGATCACATTTGCCAATTTCTAGTCACCTAGCTAGCCAAGACTGCTGATAAGTGAGAGAAAGTGGCTCTGTGAGTACTTCTGCCAGCCTCCTCAATATCATAGGTGGAGTAGAATTTCCAAATTCAGTGCTCTCTGACAAACATCAAACTTCAGTCTTCCACAGAAAGTAACTTGAAGAGAATTTTTTACTACAGAAATGACTAAGGTGTTCCCAGCTACTGTACAGCAACTTCCCATAGACAAGCACAGTCAGTAAAGTTTATTTGACAGGCTACTCTAAAATAAGATATCATTAAAAAATCATTAAATTTAAGCCTCATAATAACTTGGTGCCCATTCAAACAACGTCATAGTACTGAATAGTAACTGTCTAAAAGGAATAGGAAAAATACATTTAAAGAAGCAGCAGAAAGATATCTAGATAACAAAGCAAAAACTGAAATTAATTTTTGAGTGTTCACTAGTAGATAGTTTCCACATGACTAGATACCTATTATTGAATTAACAAAAGTAGCACAATTTTGAGAAAGAGTGTATTTTATCTTATGTATGTAAAAATTTAATTCTGTAAAATTACTTTATACTTAGCCACAGCAAAATCATCACCTTATTTCTTTTGCCATTTATACACTAGTGTGTGAAGTGTGCACATGCACAGTCATTCAAATAAACTATTTTCCTTTGCTTTTCTTGGTTTCTCTTAGTGAGAAGGGAAATTTCCCCATTCAAAACAAAACAAAACAGAACAAAAACCCCAAAATACCCCAACCAAAGAAAAAAACCCAAAATCTGCCTCTTGTATAAAGCCTTGTAATCACAGAGTCCTCATCACTGTGCCTAATCTGAAAATTTGGGATTAGTAGTTCTCCGAATGATTTTGAGAGATTGCTTCCAAGCCAAAACTCAGGTCCAAAACTGCCAAAATCCAGCTTCATGCTGGATACTGAAAGACTTTCCCAGCCCTTTTCTTTAGATATTAATGGTAAAGAAAATATCTGTATAATTTCAGAAATGGGCTCTACTGATGCACGTTCTATCATGCACTTAAGCAGGCGTGAGAAGAGTGATGATGGCCAGACCTGTGAGACTGACATGAATTAAGAAGAATCAGCTACTATATGATGAAGATTTTGTTTTCTTGCTCAGCTAATCAGTGAGAACACAGACACTGAGGGAATGAGAATGCTCTGGAACTACTTGGCTGTAATCATCAGCGAAGAGTAGAAGTGACTGAGATGGTCAGAAAAACAGGAGTTTTGAACCAGGAGTCAGGCAGGGTACAAGAAGGATGCTGGCTAAAAAGAAGAAGGAGGAAAAAAAAGGAGAAAAAAAAAAGAAGAAGAATTTGCATGGGTAGTGGTGTATCGTCCAAACTATGAAATTAGCAGTGTTGATAAAGTTCCCAGAAGTGTATTTTGTACATTGATTGTATGTATTATACTTCCACTCAGGACTGAAGAAATGTCTCTGAATTTTGTATTTAGTTTTCATTGTCATATTTCTATCTTGTGGAGTGAGCCTTTAGTTTTGACTGGCTTCAGTTTTTCAGTTGACCCTATTGATGCTATAAGGATAAGGAGTGAGAAACAAAGATTGATGTCCTGGGAGTTTTTCTATTAAATATATCAATTTGTGTGAAGAGTGATTCATTAATATGAAAATATACTTTGCTGATTAATTCTTTTGAAAAAAATTAGATAGGCACAATGTCCCACTCTTTGCTATGGCTATGATCAACCAGTTTTTGGGATCTGGGTTTCTAGTGTAGTAATACAGTTAATTGCTACTTTCTGTGCAAGTAGGAGCCTCTTGAAACAACTTTTTCATTTCACTTTTTCTCTGGTGAGAATATATTCCTTTACACTACTCTCAAAGAAGTTGATTCCAATTTACTACAGGCTTTGGCATCACACCCTGAAAGCTATGAACAAATCAATGTGACAGATATTAACCTGTCACAATGCAGAAATGTGTTTTCTTGCATTGTCTTCTAAAGAGAGTTTTTATAAGGAGTCTCTATCTGTGAACTATAAGTCAAATTCAACTGAAAAATGACACACTCAGAGGTGTGAAAATTTCCTGTGAAATGGAGAAAAAAGACCCAACTGGCAGCCATTAGGATGTCAGAACTCAGAGAGAACTATTGTCCCTTTATGAGAGAGCAAGGCAACTCTGCTGATATAAATCTGTGCTGGGAACATTGGCAAATCTGGCAGCTGGCAGAAAGTGTTCATGGGAAAAAGAAGGTATTTTGAGCTCTAGCAGCTTTGATAGAAGCAACTGTGCTCTGATAAAATGTGTCTTCCCACGGAGTAGATAAAACAGTTCATAAGGAATATCGGGAATATTGTGAACGTTGTATGAGAGACAGCAAGGCTAGAGATGGTTTGGTACGGCTTCCATCAAAAAAACTTAGTCTGTTTGCCTCAACAAAGCTACTTTTTTTCTGCCCTCCAGCCTGAGAAATCATTACATCCCTTGTGATAAACAAGGAAATAAAGGAGCCAGGGCAGTGGGGAAGGGAGAGGAGTAATACTTCTTACACTTGCCACTTGGAAAATCCACAGAACAAAAAAACCAAAACCAACCAGTGATACTAAGGTTAGTAATGCTCTCTCTAAAATTCAAGGGAACATTATGTTATGGACACTCTAACTGTACCCCACTTCTCCCAAAGCACATATATGTATGTGCTTTGATGGTGACTGCTACTGAATAGATCCAAAAAACTTCTTCCACCTCCAGGTGCCCTGAGATGGTTAGTAAAAAACAGGGTGGATGCTTGCTGGCAAGTTGTTTACACTGCCTAGATCTCTAGGGGAAGATTTTGTGTTGACTTTTATGTTACTGAACGCAGCTGAAAATCATTATTTCCCTTGAAGGATAACACAGCAATAATGAACTTGTATTTTCCCAGTCATCTAATACATGACACTGGTAAATGTAGTTACTGTCAACATTGTTACAGAAATGTTATAATTCTAGAGCAGCAATGATTAATTTGCTTTTTTGAGCTGCATGCACATATATCAGATATATCAGTCAGCAGCTAGAGATATAAGAATGACGTCATTTTGCTAGAAAAATGTTGTGGAGAATGTAGATGAGAAGTGTCCCGTAGCTTAGTGTTCCATTGCATTTCAGGGCAATTTTTGGCAGAACCAAATCAAAGAATCTTGTTAAGATCTTTCCAGCTATGCTCTTGTGGCAAACACACATATATGTGAAGATCGGAGCTGAATGAGAGGCCTAGGAATTAGTTCTGGAAAAATCTTTGAATAAAAGTAGTAAATGAAAATATGATCTATATTTTCCTTGTGGACATATATGATGAAGATACCAAATGTACTGGCATTCCTACCACTGAGTACCTTTAAGAGACACACTGACAAGGAGGGTAAAATGTGTGCGACTGCTTGTTTCATGGAAATGCTTCTCCGCCCTATCAGCTCATTTTAATGTGGATTTAGCAATAGGAACGTGTTCAAATGACCCTTGTTTGCCTTAAGAACGTATGAGCTGTGTGGTGCTTGTGAAGCTGTATTAAACACAGAGAGTTGTGCTTGGTAAGGTGCTATAAAACAAGCCATTTATTTTATTGGTGCCTATTTCAATAATACTTACGTATGCACCTAGTAATAAAGCAAATACATAGCTACAAAAGATAGCAAAATTTCTTAGTTTCAGTAATTCAATTTATTATTTCATAATTTAGCAAAAAAGTCTTATGTTTATCAGCAATAATTCAAGCATCAGTATAATTAGTGAAAGAATACAGTGGGGCTAGTGTTAAGCCTTGCCAATAGCTAATAATCTCACTTACATAAGAGTTGGGAAAATTACCACTTTCAGTCGAAAATGTAACTAAAGCACAGTGATGCTAATAAGCCTATTCCCACTTCATTGGGTTGAATTGCATTTATTTGCCTTTGAGCACATAATAAACTGTTAAGTAAGGGTTTTACTCTTAGCCTTGTCCAATCACTTCGATGAACACAGAGTGGCTACATCGTTCTATTTCAGTCTCTGATATCTGCTTTACATTGGTGAAAACAAATTCTTGCAACAGAGGGAAGTTATGAGTAATTCTTTTGAAATTTTTCAGGAAATAACTGATTAAGTGGAGAAAATATACTTTCCCTTATAGCTAGAAGTGGTGCCAATAATTTATTCTATAAAATTGTGTCCAGTATATAGCATCTAACCTGGTTGGTTGAGTTCTATTATAATAAGAGAAATATGTTAGAAATGGCACATAAAAATCTCTGGACTGTGTAACTATTCTGTCAAGGCAACAGAATATCTTTTGAAATCTAAGGTGGCAGAGTTTGATACAATGAAGATTCATAATCATAAAAGATTCTTATGGAAAATAGACAATGGGAATGGATCAGTATATTCTGTCAGGGTAAGGCAGACCAAGCAGATGTTGTTTTGACTTTTCCAGTGATTCTTAAAATTAACAAGTTAGTTACTTAACTTTCGCTGTCATTTCAGATAATGGCTGTCGTGTACAGTGCGCCATTACTGTCAAAGGTTGGTTGCACCGTTTACTTGTTCTATAGCAAGTGAAAATCTGTTTGAAAATACATGGACAAAAGGAAAGAGTGAAACAGAAGGACTGCATTTCTGTTGAAACACTATAGCATATGGTAAATATAAAACATTTAATATTTGCATCAGACGTAGAGGGAGCATCTCTCTGGGTGGGAAATATAAAGATATTTTATTTAAAGGCTATTATAAGGAACCATCAGTGCTTAAATATAAGTGCTTTTCTACTTCTTATAACTGGAAAATATTATACTTTGTAGCTGAAAGAATTATGATATATAAATATGTGAGAAGACCAAGTTTCCATGTATGTAAAGTTAGAAATAGAAGTACAGTTATAGAAAATATAGAATATAAAGCCAGACGTAGAAAACGTGGAAAAATGTCTTTTATCCAACCTTCAAGATCAAATACATCTGGGACAGGACAGCCCTGGATGTATGGACAGACTGGGGAATGAGACACTGGAGAGCAACACTGTGGAAAGGGACCTGGAACTCCTGGTTGATGGAAAGTTGAACATGAGTCAGCCGTGCCCTGGCAGCCAGGAGGGACAACACTGTCCTGCGGTGCATCAGGCACAGCATCGCCAGCCAGGCAAGGGAGAGGACTGTCAGGCTCTGCTCTGCACTGGGGCAGCATCACCTCGAGTGCTGGGGGCAGTTTTGGGTGTCCCAATTTAAGAAAGACATTAAACTAGGAGAGAGCGTCCAAAGGAGGGCAACAAAGATGGTGAAGGGCCTTGAGGGGAAGCCCTACGAGGAGTGGCTGAGGGCACTTGGTCTGTTCAGCCTGGAGAAGAGGAGAGTGAGGGGAGACCTCATTGCAGTTACAACTCCTCATGCGGGGAAGAGAAGGGGCAGACACTGATCTCTTCTCTGTGGTGACAGTGACAGGACTTGAGGGAATGGCCTGGAGTTGTGTCAGGGGTGGTTTAGGCTGGATATCAGAAAAAAGATTCTTCACCCAGAGAGTGACTGGACACTGGAACGGGCTCCCCAGGGAAGTGGTCACAGTACCTGACAAGGTTCAAGAAGCATTTGGACAGTGGTCTTGGGCATTTGGTGTAATTTTTTGGGCTGTCCTATGCAGGGCCAGGGGTTGCACTCAATGAACCTTGTGGGTTCTTTCTATGATTCTCTGATTTATTTGCTCTTTCTTTAATGCCTTTTTTCTGTAAGTGTTCTTCACATGGTATTTCCATGGTTGAGACAATGTATTTGTACAGGCAAACCTCATACATAAATTTCAGCTTATAAATTGCAATTTGAGCTTTGTGATTTTTTTATTAAGATACTAGATTTCTTCAGGCAGAGTTATAGTCTTTAAACAGGCTTTGATTAATGGTAACCATGCTTAATTTCTTTTCAATGGATTCAGAGGATCAGCATGCCTTTACTCATGAAGAAAAGATGGTGCCTTAAAATGAAGTTGTGTCACCCTAATTAAACCAATCTTATTCTATTCAGAAGGTATACAAATTGCAACAACTAAAGAATTTCAGCTGATAGTAAAATCAGATTCTTAATTTTAGTGTGAATCATGAGGATTTAACATTTTACAGCTTTGGACCTGAAATAAGACATCTTAATTATCTTAACAGTTTCACACATAAAGTGATTTACCTGCAACCTCCTACCCGTCAACCTGGGGTTTCCTTTCACTTAATTAAATTTCCAGAAACACATATCATATATGCTGTACTCTATTACCTGCATAAAGTGTGTTCTTCTCTATATATCATATCCCATTTTGTATATATAAATGTTGTAAATGAAGGGATTTGTGTCTGTCTTTGAAATTTTAAAGAATATCATCATCTTGTCTCTATTTTTTTTGGTTTTTTTTTGTTTTCTGTTTGATTGGGTTTTTTTACAGCACTTCATATTATACAGGCAGTTTCTCTATTAAATTAAAAAATGAACTTTAAGATTGTGGGGGCAGGGGGTTAAAGGAAAACCAAATGTTCTGAGAAAGGTTGTTATAATACCTCAGGGAGTCAGAAGGTAAGCGATCTTCAGCTGGAAACCCAGACCTGAGTAGAATAGGAAAACTGAAATAAAATTCCCACAAAATGCTATAACAACATTCCTGAACGCAGAGCCATATTCTACCTTCAATGAAAAGAAAAATATTTTCCACAGAAAGCAAAAAGTGGGATTTTTTACTCAAAATATTAAAATATACACACATATGGACTCTCAAAGATCAGCACTGAAAAATAATTCTGAAAGGGAATTTGAAAGTGCCATGGTAAAGTGGGAAATTCTGCAGCACCTACTGCAGGATTATGGAGTTGATGGGTCTTCAGTAGCCTTCTGTGTTTTCACTTCTAGGAAATTTCAACAGGCACTAAGATTTTCAAAACTTCCTGAAAAGCAATTTTGCGGAGAGCCCCACAGGGCTGACTAATGCAGCTCAGTCCAGACAGGGTATATGATTATACTGGGATTTTCAAATGTCCAGTCATGAGGAGAACTCAAAAGATAATGGCAGATGCTACCCTTGGCTTTTTGGAAAAGAGAAGGCTAGTGACTGTAAGATGCTATTTATTTGAAGGTGCAGCTTTTATTTTTGTCTGTAGACTTACGAATGCCAGCAGATATAGGAATACAGAAAATGAAAGTACTTTTGTGTTAGGGTGATAATATCAAAGGTATTAGCCCCCTGTAGAAAGTTCTCTTTTAAAGTAAATGTAGTATCTGGAATTTTGTAAATAATAAGAATCAGCCTAAGAAATGTTTTGGTTTTACCTGTATGATTTGAATCTGGCTTAATTTAACCAGGCTCTGAAGGAGCACAATCTGTCATTTTCCTGAAACAAAACTCAACTCTTGCCTGCAAAATGTTCTAGTTGTGCATTCTGCCTAAATGCCTAAATATTAATGGTTATACACACCAAAATTATGAGTGAGCTCCTGGTCCCACTGATGTAATTCATCTTTTCTTTGTAAGAAATTAAATACATTATAAATAATTATTCATACAGAAGCTGTAATCTCTGACTATACCTAAATGACTCAGAAAGCAGGACCTGCTGGTATCCCTTCTCTGAAAACCCCTGGCAGTGAAAAAATATAGTACAAGACATGGCAATTGCATGACAAGTCAGTGAGCATTCTTACTGGAAAGAGTTGCCATAATCAGGAAGTCCCTTAGAAAATTTGTTTTTCGTTTAAACCCTACTCGAGACTGTCTGTTCAGGTGAGATTTTATATTGAGACCTAAAAACTGTTCATAATATGAATAATACTTTCTCCTGATACAAAAATTGCTGACATAGAGAGCTGTACAAAGAAATCGTATAATGTTGTTGCAAGCTGAAAATAATTAGGAAATTCCTGTTGACAAACGCTAGGGAATATATTTTTAAGCTATAGTTACTTAACAGTGGCTACCTTACAAGTTTGAAGCGGGTGCTCAGTAAGGGATTCTGATGTTTACTATACTCTTAGCTGTTTTTATCTGTTTCCTCAGATTTTTAAATGTGAACTAAAATACTAATGGAGTGTAATTCTATGCCTCTCTCCAATTCAGGAAAACAAGGGCACATCAAAGGCAGGACTAGAACTTCTTCAACTGAGTCACCAGCTGTCATCTGTATGTGAAGGTGGAATCCTGACATCAGCAGAGTTTTCAAAGATACAGTTTTCAGCACACATTCCTTGCTTGTAGCTTTAAAATATGAAATATTTATCTGAATTTTTTCTATTACACATGAGAAAATAAGGAATAGATATTATACTGGACTGAATTTTTGAGCACTAAGTTTATTATAATCCATCAATTTGCATTGCAGTTACAGACAGATAGAGGTTTTAGACAAACAAATCTGTCTCAAAGTACTTGCTGCATCTTTTTATAACCACCAGCAGTTTTGGAAATATACTGCTTACGCATTTTAGTGTATTTTGCTGGCATATTTGATGTGGGGAGGTCCACACTGAAGAAGTTAATGGAGGTCCATCTCCTGTGGCTGGTACCCCACACTGAAGCAGGAGAACAGCGTGAGGAAAAGGAACATCAGAGACAATGTGCATTGAACAGGCTGCAATCCCCATTCTCCATCCCTCTGTTCTCCCCTTGGAGGAGGTGAGACAAGAATTGGGACTGAAGTTGAGCCTGAAAAGAAGAGAGATGGGCTGGTTTGTTTGAGGTGGAGATTATTTCCTTCATAGAAGCCCGTATGGTGCTGTGTTTTGGATTTGGAGCAAAACAACGTTGATAATAGACCAGTGTTTTATCTACTGCTAAGCATCAATATCTTTTCTGCCTCTCACAGCGCCCAGCTCGTGAGGAGGCTGAGGTGCACAAGAGGTTTGCAGGTGACACAGTGGAGACAGCTGACCCCAGCAGACCCAAGGGGTATCCCACACCATGTGGTGTCGTACTCAGTGCGTAAACCTGGGAGAGGAAGGAATGTTCAGTGTGATGCTGTTTGTCTTCCCACATCAGTGTTGCACATCATGCAGTCCTGCTTTCCTAGGGACAGTTGCTGGAATACAGAAGCAGTGAATGAATTCCTTTTTTAGCTTTGCATGCATGGCTTTTGCTTTACCTATTACACTGTCTTTATCTGAACACATGCATTTTCTCCCTCTTAGACTTCCTATTCTTTTCCCAATCCCACTCAGGAAAGTGGGGCTAGTGAGTGAGTGGCTGTGTGGGGTTGAGCTGCTGGCTGGGGTTAAACCACAAAAGGTAGAATGATGAAGGGAATGATGAAACATATCATTAGATGTTGTTATGTTTTATTAACCTACACTGTTTAATTGACAATAAATTTAATTAATTTCTCCAACTTGAGCCTGTTTTGCCCACGATGGTAATTCGTAAGTGATCTCCCAGTCTTTATCTCAACCCACAAGGAACTTTTTGTCTTATTTTTCTCACCTTGTCCTGTTGAGATAAATAAGTGATTCCAGTGCTTTTTCCCCATTGCACAAGTTTAACTCAAAGAGAACTGGGTTCACTGTTTTGTGTTTTTTTTGTTTTTTTTTTTTTTTTTTTTTTTAATTTTAAAATTCAGGATATCATTTATGGGTTATCTCTACTCCACAGACCAATATTTCTGTTAAACTATTCTTTGAACTTCATAAAATAATGATTCAGTCATCTAGGTTAATTTAACTAGAATGACAGAAAATTAAAAATGCAAAGTAAAAAAGTGATAGAAATTGCCTAGGTAGGTTTATCTCAGGAGAATAGAAACTTAAATGAAAGGTCCATGTTAAGGTGACAACAAAGAGTCTCCTCTTTTGACAGGAGACTCTGTTGTCAACCCCCTTTATTGACGATATCAGGATTGCTTTAGCTCCAGACTTTACAGTTATCAGATAATTTCACAGCCTTCACATTCCCTAGGCTGTATTCAGGTTGACTTTTTGCACCTTTCATCTCTGTAAGTCACATTTTATCATAACTCTTTTTGCTATTGAAATGCGAGAGAAAGAAATTTTGAAGAATACTGTTTGGTGCTGAAATAATGAAAAAAAACCCCAACATTTTCTTATAGCCCTGGTGATTTGATACACTGACAATTCAGTTTTTTACCAAATAAATAAGAAAAAATGTAACGTACAACTAGACAAAATATAACATTTTTGATTTTCAAAGTGAGATGTCACTGATGTATCTATCTATACAGCTGGTTTTCTGAAAACTTGCTAAGATGTTTAATCTGTAAAATATACTTTGGGAAAGCTGTGGCATTTCTTTTCCTTACTTCAGACTGCTCTGAAGCATAAGCTGAACTGTTCACTAGAAAATGCAAACTTTGCATAAAAATATTATTCCTAGATTCACAGTTGCACTTGAAGTGATCTCAAGCATCTGTCCAAATAGAAGGAAATATCCCTTTTTTAATACTTAGAATGAAGTTTCATAGCTATATGAGTGAGCACAGCTTTATGTAGCATTTTAATTAATGTGGTTTTTTTTAAGAAATAAGACATTACAGTGCAGATGAAACACAAATTACTTGGTTCCTAACAAGAGTTTAAAAATATTGTAAATGAAGATTTCTTGAGACAATGTTAGGAGTTTGCAATAGACAGAGAGTGTTGGGTTTGCTTGTGAACATGGCATATTTAGAGAAACAAACAGTGCTAGAAACTGTATTATTATGAAAGACTTGAGCATTTTACAGATAGGATATGCAATATAATTACTGACACTGATATAAAAGCTCCTAGATTTCTCTACCAATCAAATGAAAAAGGGTTTAAAATTTGTTCTCATAAGTATTAGAAAGATAAGAGAAAAGCCTAAATAAAAAATAACCCTGGAGTAGAAGATAACAGATTTCACTGCAATAGAATAAAAAGCTAAACAAGAGAAAAACAAAACTAGCAACTACAGGTTTACAAAAAGTAGAATATGAGAAGGTCAAGGAAACCATAGGGAAGACAACGGGTCAGACTGCCTTCTGGAATTAAATTTTGAGGAAACTTTAATTGAAGCTAATTGGAGTTGTCCTTGCACAGAAGGTAGAAACACTTGTAAGGAATACCTTTCAGACCAGATTAATTTGATATTAATCTCTACATGGTGGTAGAGAATCTCTTGCTACTAGAAGTAAGTAGAGAATCTGTGAAGTAGATAAGACAAAGAACAGAACTGCATGTATAGAAGTTATATAGATATGGATATATAGAAGTTTACAGGAATGACATGAGAAATGCCAAATTATAAAAATGAAGAATTATAAAAAATTAGACCTGTATATAAATACAGGGAGATCAATACAGAGATAAAATAGAATTTTAAGATAATCTAAGTGTCTAAAGCCCCCAAACATATCTTTCATTTAGTTTTAAGTAAATAATAAAATCAGGGACAAGGCAAACAGTTGGGAATGACTACACAGAAAAGAATATAAGTATGTTTGAATTGGAGGTCAAATATATGAAATTTTGTACACTTTAACTGGGGAGCCTGAATACTGTGGGTTCTAGATTTTGATACTTCAGTACAAAAAAAAAAATACATGATTGGTTGAAAAAGGTGTATGGAAAGTCTGAGTTACTAGATCTCTTTGACTTCAAATTCAACTAGAAAGAAAAATCAGGAGCTGTTGGAGAGTGTATTTACTTCATGAACATATTGATTAGTCCTCTCCAAGTGAATAACTCTTATTTCTTTTGATATAAATTAATTTATCCTGATTTCCTTTATACTAACATAGACAAAGGAGAGAGGTAAGTTTCAGGGAAGTTTCAGGGAAGGGAAATTTCACGGAAAGGAAGTTTCAGGGAAGTTTCAGGGAAGGGAAGTTTCAGGGAAGTTTCAGGGAAGTTTCAGGGAAGGGAAGTTTCAGGGAAGTTTCAGGGAAGGGAAGTTTCACGGAAAGGAAGTTTCAGGGAAGTTTCAGGGAAGGGAAGTTTCAGGGAAGTTTCAGGGAAGTTTCAGGGAAGTTTCAGGGAAGTTTCAGGGAAGGGAAGGGAAGGGAAGGGAAGGGAAGGGAAGGGAAGGGAAGGGACTGCTCTGAGCTGTTGACATGAACCTATTGCTACTGTTAATTTAAGAGATCAGACTCAAAACTCACACCACTGTGCATTACACTGTCGACTTTCCCATCTTTTATGACAACCTATTTAGGGCAAATACCTGTGGGGGCTATTGCTTCTCAGTGTGATGCTCAGTACTTCAAGCTGTATGTGCATTGCTCTTTATCCTTTTCCCTACCCTTTTCTTTTTTTTTCTTTTAACTCTAGTGTGCCTCTCATTAGGATTTCTGTTTAATGCCCTAGGAAAGGTTTATGCATTTATAAGAAGCAGATAATAGATGCATGCACTTCAGTGTTTGCCATCTTGGCTTCCCTTTAATGTAATTCATTATTCCACAAATATACGGTACATAGTGCTGCCAAGTTAATTTGTATAATAATAATGAGCTATTAATTAACATCCAAGAACATGTTTCTTCCAACAATTTGTGGTAATAAAGTAATTAATGAAATTCAAAATTTCATTCTAGACAGGAAGTCTGACTGCTGTTTGGAACATTGCAACCCTTTTCTCTGTGAGTACAATCAATAAATTCCAATGTTATTCTACTAAAAAGGGTGGAAAAACAATATATACATAAAGACAGAATTGTTGTGTGATGCTGTTCTTCTCAGAACAATTACATTACTTTACTGTTTTATATAAAAAAATATGCAAAAGATGTTCCCATCAATTAACATTTGCCTGAGAATAGCTTGCTTTTCCCTACTGATTGAAAAAAAAAATTCCATTTCTTCTAATCTAAATAAAATCTTCTATTTTCTTAC
This sequence comes from Eulacestoma nigropectus, assembly GCA_013397775.1. Taxonomy (NCBI): domain Eukaryota; kingdom Metazoa; phylum Chordata; class Aves; order Passeriformes; genus Eulacestoma; species Eulacestoma nigropectus. The sequence goes on along the minus strand of VZTE01000432.1, from coordinate 324,262 downwards.
TCCTCCTACCGGTATTTCATGATCTTCAAGGTCTTTGAAATCACAGAGACCTAAGTTGTGAAGAAAGTGCAACGCCTGAGAGCTGTACACTTTACTCTGGGAAAACTGTGGATCATGGTGTTGGCACGAATCTAAAAGTAAAAGTAACAGTGTCTTCGTTGCTCAATCTGACCTGAACATCAAGTGCCTTGATAGCATCACTTGCTTTTCTAGTGATGACAGTCTCAATGAAGAGGAGTATAGTTTAAAGTGAATATAATAACAAATTCTCCTCAAAATCTTTCGAGTACATGAAGCTTATATAAAATTTGGGTTTAATTTCACAGAGAATTCAATTAAGTTCAGTGGATATAGGGACTGAACTTTCTGGAAGAAAGCTTTGTAATATTTGCACTTTGCAGAATGTTTAGCACATTATTTTAAAAGCCAAATAAATTCAGTTTCTACTACTCAAAAAAGTATCAGAACACAACTGCTTGCTGTTTATTATATATTTGGCAACTAATCCTCCTCAAATGAATCACAGTATATGATTTGAGTTGTACTTATAAAACAAATCAATCTCCACTGACATTTATATTAAATCAATTTTTAATCATTCACAGAGGATTTTTTCCAACATGGAAAATTATGAGGAAAATTGAGAAACACATCTGCTTGACACTTGTAAAAATTTTTCCTTTTGGCAGATTGTCAGCACAATTGGGGTACACAAATTATTTACCAACTCTTTAGTTGTGTTTTTCAGCTTATCATGAACCATCAGAATAGAATCATACAACCACAGAATGGTTTGTGTTAGAAGGGACCTTATAGAAGATTGTTGCAACCCTCCTGCCATGGGCAGAGACACCTCCCACTAGGCCAGATTGCTCAAAGCCCCATCCAACCTGGCCTTGAACACCTCCAGGGATGGGACAGCCACAGCTTCTCTGGGCAACCTGTTCCAGTGCCTCACCACCCTCACCATAAAGAATAGTTTCTCCTTCAATTATTTATACAGTTTTTATTTCTATATAAAGACATTTGTGTAAAATATATGACTTACAGAAGCTTGAGTGAAGTTATGGTGAAAAGTATAGATTCAGATTCCTTTGCCAACCATCTTGCTTAGGAATTTTTTTCAAAATCAAGACTCATATCTTTCTGAAAAGTACATTATGAGACTTCTTATGAGATGTAATAATAAACACCTCTAAACAAGCAAACAATAAAATATTCTAGTTTAAGTACAATCTGGAGGTGCAAGAAGCACACAACAATCCTTGAGCGTCTTTATGTCTTGAAAGACCATTTTCTTGCTGAGAGATGTTCAACCACTCTACTGTTAGCATCTGCTGAAAACACAGGGTGTATGTCTAGCCCAGAGCTCTTTTGAATTGTAATGAGAGGAACATTATGTATTACATGACATGTAAAACATATATCATTCATATCTTGTCTGGTGTTGAACTTTGCGTTGTAGGTAGCCATGTTCATGAAGCCCTTTCCAACAACCAGATTATTGGTACAGATGTTGCAGAATGTGGCTGTAGAGATAAGCCAAGACTTACACATGGAAAGCAGTGAGCAGACACAGCAGCAGTGACAGCCACTACAGAACAGTGACCACCAGCCCCCTCTGTAATTCTGAGAGGCTCTGGTGGTTCATCTCACTGGTGACTGTTATATATCATGATAATATTTAGGAGTGCTCTTCCTGTATGAACTGATGTAGAACATGAAAAGAAACCCTTGAAGCAGCTGATAAAACACAATAAATCAGTGTTTGAGAGCATGTCAGAGAGACAGAGTGGCTCTGTGGCTGTTTTCTCTAAAACAAGTCACTGCACAACTTGAACACAAATGTCTTGGCACAAATTATCTTAGGGACATTAAACTGGGAAGTGTGATGACCACTGAGGTGATTTGTGAAAGCAGAAAAAACTTCCTACATCTGCTCTCAAATTCAATGAAAAATGAAATTCATTGCTAATTCTCCTTTTTTAACCACTTATCTAATCTATTTTATCTTAAGTCCCCATGTGAACTGTGTTTGAATGATGTTATAATGCACGACATGTTAATCCTGCATTTATTTTTAATTTAAGTAATGATGGTTGATTGTTATTAAAAAGAGGAATTTTAGTTTGTAGGTGGTATTATTTGTTACCTTGTTAATCCAGGTCAGAGGTTTTCAATTTTATTTTTTTTCTATTTGTGACCTTCCTTTTCTTTCTGTTTGCAATATCGTATATTGTGAACTGCTTTTCTCAGTCAGCTTCTGTGGAGTTCTTAGAAGTGCACTGGCAACCTCCGAGAATGCCCAGGAAGCAAGGTGGATACCTCTGGTCATATGTTCCTTCTGGTAATCATGTAGTATGGAGGTATCTCCTTTTCAGAACAAACAAATAAAAAAAAGAAAAAAGACTTGTGACCTTTGTTATTTTTTAAAAAAAATTAACTCCAAGGCTTTTAAAGTTCATGTACTGACACTGACAGAGATTTTGTCTCTGTTTCCAGAATGTTTATTTTGGAGACAGGTAACTGCTGGTGCAAATACGTACAGAATTTCTGGATCTAAATATCTTGGTATGTATTGCTTTTTGAAGTCCTAGTGTTTTTTTAGAGAAATGTAGTTCTGTCCAACATTATAAAAATGTGATCTGCTGCCCGTAATGCACTCTGTTACCTGCTCTCTGTTATATACCAATAGTTACCTGCTCCTATGACCAAGTTATTTATAAATGTCTCCTGGCAAGGTAACAACACAAATTGTTTTTTGAACATGAGTTTCTGTTCTTCCTCTTGTAGTCATGAGATGAGATCCATCAACTTCTGCATTAGACTCAGAAAATTGGACATATGTCTTAGCTAGTTTCTGTAGTCTTTACAGATGAGTACAAAGACAGTGCTTTCAGAATTTTGTTTCTTTTGTTTTCTTGTTTATAAAGGGAATATAGAATTAATTAATTTAGGTGTAGATAGCATGTCTAGATTTAATGGATCCTCATAACATATTTTTTGCTCTGAAATCAGTGAGTTTAGGGGGCAAAAAAGTTTCTGAAAAGCTCAAAAATGAAACTGGGCATTAACTCATGTAGACATTGGTTTGCAAACAAACTATCATAAATTCTCAGCTTTTGTTCTTGACTGAGTTTGAAATAATTAAAACTTTTTCTCTGGGAAAACTTTCTGCTCAAAGTTTCAAATAATGATAATCTCTTTCAGTAGAAGTTCTTTGAAAAAAATTGCTCTTCCCATTTTTAAATGTACACTATGAAAAATGACAAACTGCTAAACCTAGGTTTTATTAAAATGTGAGTTGTTAAACTAGAACATAACAGCATAAATTCAGAAAGCAAGAACAGTAGAATTAAGAGCAGGGAGAGACAAATGTTCCCTGTGATTATGTCTCAGTGCTTTCCTGCACTGCACAATGCCCTCACCTCTCCTCAAAGTTTCCTGGCACCTCTGAAGGGGGCTGCATTCTGGGTCACTTCCTTATCACCTCTGATTAAATGCTGGCATCTGTAATGAAGACATAAACATTTCTGCAGCCACCACTGTCTGCTGTCTTTTTTGTAAGTTCAGTTCTAACCAATTGCACTGAAGATAGAAACATAGAATCACAGAATCATAGAATCATAGCATCGTAAAGGTGGAAAAAGACCTCTAGGATCATCAAGTCTAACATCAACGTAGTATCACCATCACCATGTTTTGCCATTAAATCATGTCTTCAAATACTGCATCCAGATTTTTTTAAACTCTTCCAGGAGAAATGGTAGATCTTACTTACTGTTCATTTGAACTGATCTGATCCTTCAAAAATTACTATAGTCTTCTCTAACTACAGTCCTGTTAATTCTTAGTAAGGAGTCCAGCTCTGTGAAAAATGAAAAGACTATAACTTTGTTATTAACTGTGTAGACCATACTTTCTACTTTTGAAAGTGCTGTTTTGTCATACTACAGATGTTAAAAGCCTAAACGTGGATAGGGAGTGTTAAGCAGTAAATAGATGTGCTGAAAAATCAGAAGTTGTTAGGATGATATTGCGATAATGACCATATACACACACAATGTAGGCAGACACAAAACTTGTGCGAAATGCTTATTACTCTGGGACAGTTGTTTTCCATAGAAAAACTAATTCATACCATTTAAAAATTAACCTCTTAGCTGCATGGCTGAAAAGATAATGAAGATATGACCATATGATATTATGTGATGAAATCTTCTGGTTTTCCACTTATAAGAATTTTCATGTATTTTCATGGAATTATTTTGCTCACCGAAAAGTGGCTTTTATAAAATTATTTTTTTGCTTTTAGAAAATTCAAGGATATATAACAAGTTTCTTCTCAATAGCATGTGAATAGTTTACTTTTGTCCTTTTTTTTTTTTTTTCTGCTTCTTCCTGTCTCCTCATCTTATTTCCTCTCTCTGCTGTTCTGAGGAGAGGGGAGGCAGGGGATCAAATGAGCGCATGAAGACAACTCCTCACATGAACCAGAAATATTCCATAATCCTAAAAGGAAAACAGCTGAGAAAGAATAAATCTTGTTTTAATGTGCCCGAGCTTATATTAAAAAATACAGATGTACTGTATGCATATGAAATTTTTGATTAAAATGTCTCTCACCAGTCTGTCTCTTTAATTAAATAAAACCTGCTTGGTATTAATCAAAGCATAAAGAATTTATGCCCCAAATCCAGATTAATTAAAAGCCCAGAAGCTTGAAGAACAGACTGTGTAAAAATACTAAAATAAATCAATCTAAACATAATATTTATGTATTGGGGTTGTGTATTCCAAAAATATAAATAATTCCAGAAAGTGATTTATGGCAGATTCACTGTGGAAATACATTGCTTATTAGGATATATTTAAGCATGAAGTTAAGCAAACAATTTGATTTACAAATTTTCTTTTTAAAACACTTAGTTTTTAATTATAGCTCTATTAGAACGCTTTCTGATGAACAAATCATTAGAAATGTGCTCTTTAGTCTTCCACTTTAGCAAGAACAAAGGCTGAAAAGCATCTCCTGTGGCCCTGTGGATTTGACAAAGTCATATTAAAAAACTCAATATTTATCTTTCTGGGAACAATGGAGCAGAAGTATCTTCAGTACTTCCAATTCTATTAGTAACAAAATAATTTCATTTTGGAAGAAAAAGATTTTGATTTTTGCCTAGAATTGAAGTCCAGGTCAGAAAATGTGTGTGAAAATGTTGTGAGAGCTCTTCAAAAGAAGGGAGGTGATACAGGGGCCCAAAAGTAGCCTTTTGTAATGCATGGGGAGCCACTAATGAAAAAAATGAATGAGAAAGAAGAAGGCATTCAAGGGAGTTCCTAATCCCTGCCAGTTCCTAATCTGTCCCAGAATTAACTATAACTCTCTAAACAGGAGAAGTTTGCCTTGGTCTTTTACTTCACAACTGTGGATCTGATTTTCAGGATCTTTCATGTCTCAGAGTGGAGATACGGAAATTCTCAGTTCCATGTGAACATTCCGCTTTGAGCCTTAATGATCAGTGATCAGGAGACTGTGCTCTTCCAAGGTTGGAGAGAAAGGTCAGAGTGGATGTTCCAGTCTCATTCCATCATTAACTATAATAGCCTGAAGAGCTCATAATTCATGAAGCTGCAGAGATTATGTTCACACATTTACCTAATCCACTAAGTAACAAGTTGACGCGAAGTGCCGGTTTACAAGATAAATGGGCTACTGTCTCCACTGATACAAAAGATATTGAATACACTGCCCAAAGGGTTGACTGATGGCTGCAGTGACTGCACAATAGTAATTTCTATGCAATTGCAAAATAATGCAAATTGTTCTTTCAATTGCCAGCACTTTTTATGGCAACAATGGCTGCCAGATACCACAGCTGTGAAGACAATGCTTGTCATTGCTATAGCTGTCAAATACCAGATTTAACACCTGTTTGCTAATTTTGAAAATGCACAACGTGGACCACAAGATAATGGCCTTACTTGGAATGGGAGAGGAGTGCAAACCTTTGAAACAGAAAGTTATCTATCTTTAAGACATGCACTTTCCTGCTGAGGTCATCTCTTTTTCTTGAAGCCTCTTTCCTCCCTTTGTCCACAGTAGTCATACCGCAGGTTTTTAAAATGATATTTTTGTTCCAAACAAACAGATCTTCTTTTCAATGTGTTTTATATGAGGAGATTAAAAAACCTGACCCAAGCTTTTGCAGGTTGTTTGTGGTTCAGGTAACCCACCTGAAAGTCCTAATTTTTTGACATCTGCACAAAACAGCTGGTAATGAGTGTTTGGATTCTGCAAGTCTCTGGTTTTTAATCTTTTGCATTAGACCTGTTAATAAGGATAGATGAAAAGCAGGTGTGGCAGTGGCTGAGAGGGTTATTGGAAAACACAATTGCTTCAACTATTGTTTTAAGCTTTTCTTTTCTTTTTTTTTTTGTTGTTTTTTGTTTTTTTTTTTCCTTCTTCCTGCATGGTTTGTCCTTCTTGCAGCTGTCAGTTGCAGCTGAGTGGAGAATCTTCAGCTTTTATGTTTTCTTCACTATTTGCAAGTCTAAATGAATACAGGGAGAAACTGGAGAAACTCCAGGATAAGATTTTTTTTTTTTTTTAATGAAAAAACTGAGCATTCGTACTGAAGCAGCTGAGCTGAAATGTATTAACATGCACACTTTAGTCTCTTCAGAACTGTTATCTAATGGTATCTGGAAGCCAGAGCTTCTTGTGTTTTAGTTCTGGCTCTAACATAGAATCAGAGAATCAGAGAATGGTTTGAATTGGACAGAACCTTAAAGATCATCTTGTTCTAACCTGCCTGCCATGGACAAGGACACCTTCCACTAGACCAGGATAATATTAACTTAGTATGAAACACACAGGGAAGTTGTTCTGGATCTGTCGACATTGCACACTGCAGCACGGAGCAGAGGTCCCTAGACACAGCTGAGTACTGGAAGTCACAGTGGTGTGTGTGGAGTGCTAGTTCACTCTGCAGAGATTATGTGTATTCTGCATCAACCCATTTTTAAACATTGAATGGCAGAAAAAATCATGTCTGACCTCCTGGGAACAGACTAAAGACTGCATGGTTGTTAATGTCAGTACATAAAAGAGGGTACAGTAAAAAATTATATTTGTTTCATTTGACTTGTTTTGATGTCTCAAACTTTCACAAAACCCATCCAGGACTAGCAATGAGTTAGCTAATCTGGGTTTGGTTATTAATGCATAGATTAGAATCTGCTTTGCGATGAAAAATATTAGGAAAATTTTAAAAAGAAAAAAATCATACCAAAGCTTTCTACAACAATGGAAACAGAAAAAGTCTGAGACAGCTACCTTAGTGTTTTGTTTTTTCTGTAGCAGAGGGTTGAGACCTCCTAAGACCAAATAAATATTAAACACATTACAAAAAAAAGCATTTCGTACTAATGAATTAAAGAACAAGTACATTAAATAGTGAATGTAGGGGTAAGTTTGAAATCCCAAGCTAAATATCAGGATACTATAACATGAAATAACATTAGAAATATTAATAACTCAGTAAGTGGTTTTGACCCGAATCTCTCATTTCATTGTACATGTATTGTTTACATCAAATATATTGAGACATTTAACCAACATATTTAGAAAAAACTCTTACATATCTTGTAAGATGTTACTGAACAACATTCAGCCAAAGATATTTTAGCCCAATATTTTTCTAGATGATTTGGAAGTTATGAAGTGGATGACAAACCATGGTTTTTTCCACATGTTCTTCTAGTACACAACAACGGTTACTCAGGAACCTCACAGTACAGCCTTTCTGTTTAAAGAGCTGCCATGGACAATATTGTTGTAGATTTTTCCATCACTTTTTAACAGTCATCCTCTAAGAGCAACTTCATAGCTCAGCTAAACTCTCTTTAGTTTAATCTCAGCCTACCACATTCTAGTTCCACCTGACATATCCTGTATATTGAATTGGGAGAGGCAATGCTATTCTTACTTATTTGCTCCAGCCATGACACTTCTGCTCTTATAAAGCTTTTCCAGGTTGAAGAATCCCAGTTTGCTTCACTATCTACATCATCTCAGGCCTCTGACTGTCCTTGCCTTCCTTCTCTCCACCTTTTCCCATTTTACCACGTTCTGACAGAGAAAAACAATAACTGCATGCAGAATTAATTCAAGGAACATATAAAATCATGTCATTTACATAGATTAGGAATAAAATCATAATATTTAAGAAGCATCTTTCCTGAAATCATACGCTTGCCCTCTATTCCTCATCCTGTTTAAATACAGAGAAAACTAACTTTTAAAATCTTGATATTAATATTAAAGATCATATAAACTTACCTTAGGGTTTTTTGTATTGCGTGTATCATCACATGTCGTTTTGTATCATCATGTATCATGTGGCTGTTTAGAAATGGAACTCTTTATTTCCATTCCATGAACAGTTAGACTCAACAGAGAAATTAGCATTGTAACTTTAGCAGCGTGCAGAAGGAACCGCAGTGGCGCTAAGCTTGGCTTTCATTGCTAAAACAAGTCCTCCAGATGCGTTAAGTCTGAAGCATGGTGTGTGTGGGGAAAGGATGGACCTTCACAAGGTCACTCCAGCATTTGCAGTGGGTCATGGATGGTAACACTATTTCTTATGACTATTCTTTGGAACATAGAGATTGTCCATGATCATACTGGCATGTTTGCTGTTCTCAATTTCTCACAGATAGTGTCCTCAAAATTGTGAGTCTTTCAATCACATGCTATGTTGTGGGAGTTCTTTTTAAGTTAAAATTCATATCAGGCAGGGTCCTGGTTAATATGATGAAAAAGGGTTTTTTCATCTTTGGTGTACTAACCAAATTATTTTAGTTAAACCCATAAATTCTCACTGATTTTAAAAGGACTGCTTAGGTAGCAGTGAGCAGAGTTTAGTTCAATATTTAGAGGAGCTGATACAGGAAGGCCACGTGGGCTGAAATCTGAAATATGAGTGATAGAGTGTAGATAGCACTTCAAATACTGCCTCACTGTCACAAATGGAGTTGTGATCTCCTCTTTGTCATTCTCTGAGGCATTCTTAGCAAGGTTATTACTACTGCAGGTATCACGAGACGTTTCTATTTATTCATTTTGAGTATTTCTCTGCCAGAGGCCAAATTATGAATTGTCCTTGTGTAGCTACACTCTGGGATAAAGAAAAAAGGCTTCCAAAGTGAAATTAATGACCATTTTTCTTTTCATTGTATCTTCTTATTTCTGGTTATACAGTGAGAGAATACATATCCTTTTTGCAAGGTAAAACAATTAGAAAAGTAATGACAACCATATTCTTGATAGTGCTCCAAGTTATTATTTTACCTGAAAAACAATTTTTGTCATTATTTTATTCTCTGTATTGCTTCTTTCGTTTGCTTCACTGTGATCAGTATAAAGACAAGAGCAGATTGCTATTCCTTGTCCATTAACAAAATTATCAAGTGTTTCTTTTTTATGAAACTGTTCTTTCTTGATATTTATATTTGATACCCTTCTTCATTACAGCAAACATTATCTGCCTGTATATATTTTCATGTCTCACTCATCATTATGGGATCATAATCCTATAGACTCGACAACGTGTTATTCAAACATTGCTCCAGCATCTTATTTTGAATTTGATGTGTGGGAATGCAAAGACATAACACCCTGAAGTTATCATAGTCCTTTGAAAATGTCCATCACTTTGATGGGAGCCAACAATTGAATCTCAAATGAAGGGAATTTTTTTGGCAGGTTGCTTTTGCAATAGCTCATCTCTTTTACAGTTTTGCTGTCTAGAAAACTGTAACTTGCCTCCAGTCTGGAATATAAGAACCACAACTATGGGACCATTCTGATTATAAACGTCTACATGTCTGTGGTCTAATTTTCAGAGGAATAGAGCACCGACAGGTCCGTCGGGAGCTTATCGCTAAACCAAGCACAAAACCCCCAAGGACAGATGCCATTCCTTCCTCCCATCTTATTTGCCTACTTGCTTCCTGTTTCTGAGCCCTTTCAGGAAAGTGATGCTTCTCTAAGCTCCTGTGCTTCTTTTGGCCAAGCTAAGCGCCCAAGCTAATCCAGATCCAGTCACAGCAGGGTCCAAGCAGCTTTATTAACTTTGCCTACCTGTTATGGACAAAGTGGTAATAGCAGTCCCAGCAGGATGAAGTGGTGACAATGGTCCCAGCAGGTAGTGCAGCAAGGTCCCTGCAGCACTGGGTGCCAGGAGAGGGAGCACATCCTTATAGTTAAGAGCTGATTGTGGTAGTATTGTTACAATAGATACATTCAGCTGCCTTTAAAGAGAATATTTTATGGAATGCAACATTTTTCTAGAAATAATTTGAACTGTTTAGGTTCCTAATTGTTCCTGAAGAAAATAAGAGGTGAGAGACTGAATATTTCAGTACCTTGGTTAACAATATGCTATTGGTGCAATCCCCATGTTATGGTTTAGAAGGCCTGGCTGATCAGTGCTCCAGAACATGTCTCTGTATCTCACCACTTGTCTGGCACTCCAGAAATAGCTCCCTAAGCATAATATGTAGAATTCCAATGAGTTTATACTTCCTGATTAATGTGCTGTTTTGTCAAGTTGTTGACTCTGTAACATTAACTTTTTAACCTTAATTGGAAAAAGTATTTCTGTGTAGCACAGATAATCAAAGGTAAAATCAATCTTGCTTCTTATGAAGAGACTTTTTCACCATGTGTTTGGTATTTTGCATTATTTAGAAGACACTTGTTTTTCCACAGCTGTTTGATTCAATAAATTGTCTTTTAGAAGCCTGGGAAGGATATAGAACTTGAAAGTAGAGATTTAAATGGTGCACATCTAAACTCTTCTGAGTTGATTCAAAGCATCCACTTTGTAAAGTACTTATTGGTATTACCTCTCTGAAAAAAAAGTAATTTATTTAATTTGATGACATAATATAAGTATCACAGTGCAACTGATTGTTTAAATGTTGCAGTTTTTTCTCATGTTAGTCTAGCAGGAGTCACCAGACCCCACATGAGAGACTGAAAATCTCTTAAACTCACTGTTGTAGGTGGATGCTTTTTCTGAAAGCATATACCAGAGAGAAAGAGCAGAGCAGTCCTGAAAAGACTTTAAGTGCCCATTGCAGACAAGCAAATGTCATCCTGCTGCTCTTCTATTGTCTTGATTTTAACCACTTTCTTAGCTCTGAGCCTGATATATCACAAAGGCTTTCTGCAGAACCTACTGTTAATGTCTATGTTAAAATATACCAGTATTAATTCATTTTTCTATTGAAAACTTATATGAAAAAATTTATAATTTTGTACTGAAGTATTAAAATGTGGCACAGACACTAGAAACTGTGAAATTTTATGTTTTGCCAAAAATTGTTTTAAGAAGGTTTAAACGAAGTCTATTGCACAATGATTTTGTTTAGCACACAAAATGACACATACATGTGGTTTTTCTCAAATATTTATAGAAAGATCCACCTGCAGCCAGTGGAGGATCCCATGTGGGAGCAGAAGGATGCCCGAAGGAGGCTGTGACCCCATGGAAAGGCTACACTGGACCAGGCTCCCAGCAAGACCTGTGCCTCGTGGAGCCCACAATGGAGCAGGTTTGCTGGCAGAACTGGTGGCCCCGTGGAAGGGACCCACACTGGAGCAGGCTGTTCCTGAAGGACTGCACTCCATGGAAAGGACCCACACTGGAGCAGTTAATGAAGAGCTGCAGCCTGTGGGAAGGACTTGTTCATAGAGAACTGTCTGTCTTGGGAGGGATCCCACTCCCCATTCCCCAGTGCTGCTGGTGGGGAGGAGGGACAGAATTCAGGAGTGAAGTTAAGCCGGGGAGGAAGGAAGGAGTGGGTGGAAGGTCTTTAAAGTTTTGGAGTTGTTTCTCTTTACCTTACTTTGATTTGATTTGATTGGTAATAACTTAATTTTCCCCAAGTCAAATCTGTTTTACCCATGATGATAATTAATAAGTGATCTCATCTTGTCCTTATCTTGACCCATGAAACTTTCACTACATTTTCTCTCCCCTTTCCAACTGAGGAGGTTACAGGTGGGTTGGTGGGCACCACGTGTGCAGCTACATTTAACCCAACACATACAGTGACAGTAACAAAAACTGGAACTTTTGATAAAAATACATTTGATATTTCTGCATGTAATGAACTTCTGTACAGCATTTAGGGGTTTGCTGTGGCTGAGAACAGACATCCTTGGGGATTCTCAGGGTTTTTCCTCAATTTCTGCAGAGGATCTGTAGTGATAAATAGCGCTATGCAAGTCAGGCTTGCCTATATCACTCCTAAAAAATACACCAACCCTATAAAAAGCACCTCTGAAAGGAGAGAAAAAGCAAAGCTCAAGGGATTACATTGTACCTCACCAGTGTTCTCAGACTCTGATATGCATCTTTATTCTTAATGCTCCTCTTAACCCACTCCTTTGTTGGCACCCTTGAGTTTTGCCTTCCCTGAGATGGGTGGGCAGGTTTTGCCCAGCCCAGCCTGGCATGGGCTGAGCAGAGCGGGCACCAGGCTCCTGTTGGCTCCGAGGATGTGGCCGTGGCTCTCCATGTTTGCAAGGCTTTGCTGCTCCATGAAACACACAGCAGAGCTAGGGACAGGTTGTCATCATGGACTTAAATCATTGCTGTACTCTGGGCAATATAGGCCCCTGATAATTAAGTATATTCCTAGCTTTAAGAATAATTTTCAATTGGATTTAACCATTTTCTCCCCTTGTATGTATTCATTATTTTTAACGCTTTAAGAGACACATTGATAAAAGAGTACCAACATACTTGTTTCCCAAATCCTTGTGCAAGTTGGATGTTTTAGTCCCTTTTGGAATTAGCATGAAATTTTATAATTATGTGTTGATATCAAACAATGCTGAGAGGAGCCTTGTTAGGTTTCTGCTTTTCAGGACTGCTTTTCATCCTTAACTCCTAGAAGGCAACTATCTGCTTCACTAGTAATCCATGCACCTTTCAATATCTGGTCCTTTTGCCCTCAAAGGTGTTGAGACACCTAAATCACATTTAGATGCTCCCCTAAATAACTTCCTCAAGATCAGATAAAAGCATTTGAAGAGCAGAACTAGTCTTTTCTCATGCTATGATGGCAAGTAGATTAATTCTTTGTCTGTTGAATGGTAACTAGGTCCAAAGATGTGGATCTGGAGTGATGGTTCAAGATAAGTCATTCTTCAACTCAAATGCATTACACAATCTTTTCAAAGTGCTGCTGAGGTAATTCTTTTCTTTTTTTTTTTTTCTCTCCCTCAACAAAAGAGTTCAAAGCTTTTCTAATTGCAAATGACCTTGAAAGGTTCTCCCTAGACAAAGAAGAGACAAATTAAAATGCAGCTTTCATGGCATTTTCTTCTGACTTCTTTTGTGCTCAGAATTCAAATATTTTCATTTATTTATGGAATTTTGCATTGTTTGTTATACTGAGGAAGAATAATAACCTTGTCGTTTCAGGGTTTTTGAAAAATGATTTTAATTTTTAAAATTTAGCAATGAATAAAAACACCTACTTCAAGACCAGGGGAATTGGTTGATAAAGGATGGGAACTGCCATTAAAACATGTTTTAATTCAAATTTCAAAATGTTCTTCAGAATTTTTTTTCATTCCTAACTCCTTTTCTTCTTAAGATCACTTAAGATCTCTTTTTTTTTTAATCTACCTGGAGTTATTATATATTGAAGATGTCAAAAAAGAAAGCCCCAAATTGCCCTTATTAGACCCTGATTTAGGTGCTTATAATTATTACACTTTAATGCTTTTTTTCAGAATACTTCAGTGCTAGATGTCTTCAGATTTTGTCTGAAAAAATTCATATTAGTTTTAGCAAAAATAATACAGTTACTTCAGAGGTTGGGTAACAGAAATGCTCAGTGATTTGCCAGAGAAGATGGATACAAAAAACGAGAGGAATTCTCTATGAGTTTTTCCATGAGAATTCTGTATTTGAATGAGTTATGAGCTTCAGAAAATAAGAATTTACAAATACCCAACAGAGAAAATTTTACATTTTCTAGTCATTTCTATAGATGACATGTTCTTCACCTTTGGGATGCCACAGTGAATGCGGGCCCTTTGCAGGGAGCTGCAGTGTCTTTTTGCTCAGGGGGGCTGTGTCTAAGGACAGGATAAGTGCCAAAGGTGAAAACAAGATCTTGGGACAAAAAGTGTCTGGGATATTTCCTGTTCACAAATAACAAGCCTTGAGGAAATGGTTTCAGGTTGTGCCAGGGATGTTCCAATTGTATATTAGGAAAAATGTTTTCACTAAAAGGGCTGTCCTGCACTGGAACAGGCTACCCAGGGGAGTGGTTGAGTCGCCATCCCTGGAGGTATTTAAAAGACTTGTAGATGTGGCTCTTAAGAGCATAGTTTAATGGTGGGCTTGGCAGTGCTGGGTTAACATTTTGGGTGTTAGAGGTCTTTTCCAACCTAAAAAGATTCTGTTATTCTATGATCCAGAGTAATCAGCAGGCTAATCACTTCTAAGTAAATCAGTTTACCCCGACTATTCTGCCCATTGATCTCACTGTAACTATATGGTCACTGTACTTTTAAAATTGCAAAATTTACGGCTGCAATCCCTAATCTGACATTTGGTTTATTTATTCCCTTGATTTTATAGTTGTTTAAATCTTTTTACCTGGAAATCCAAGAACATTCCAGGTAATCTGAATGATGTGTGCTGCCTGATCGTTCACTTTACAGGTACAATTTTACTTACATGCTAGACACTTTTCCTAGGTTTTGGTAGACTGGCTAAATCCCGTCACCTTTCCTGTACCCCATGCTGTGCAATAATGTGGGAGGGCTCAGTGATGATCATCAGTAAAGATGGCCTGGCCCTTGAAACCAGGTATTTCTTATAAAAAATGCTTTGATAGAATTGACATGTGCACACAGGCACAGAATCTTTGGGTGCCCTACTTGCCACCATCAGAGATCCTCCCATCAAAGTCTCAGATTGCTTAATAGGGCAAAATACTATAATAGAAGTGTTTCAAGGTGTAAATATTCTATTTTATGTTGCAATTTTTTTTGTACTTGATGCTCAAAAGCTTAATATTTTGAAGAAGACTGTGTGTTTTCTCAATTCAGCGACAACTGATATTTTGGGGCAGGAAGGAAAGAATGAAGTTTGCTTACAATTAAAGAACTCTGGAGGCAGATGTGCTCTGGGGAACAGGATATAGGTACCTGAAAAACAATTACTGGCAGATAAGTGAATTGCACATATTTCTTCCTTCTGCAAGAGACTAAACATATCACGTTAAGATTATACTTGGCCAACAAGATCACCTATAATGTTCTGATGGCTGCTCCTGCTAAGTAGAAAAATAATAGTATTTTTTACTACAATATATCAAGATACTGTTACTGGAACAAGTAGTTCTTTCATTTTAATGCAATTTTCTCCAAAGCGAGGAACATTGTGCAGAATGGTCAGCTGAGAAATGAGAACACATATTGTCATGGTAATTCATGAAAGTTTAATTTATTTTCCTCTCATTGTTATCAAGTTTTCTTATCTTTTCCGTTACCTTTTTAAGGAAGACAACAGGCAATATCAGATTTGTTCGTGGCCAAACATCATGTAATTCTGGTTAGGTTTCTCTACACGTAAATCAAAATCTGTTGCATAAGGATTTCAGTATGACCTTAGTGGAGAGCCATAATTTTTGAACTTTGTTTGTCCTGTTCAGGCATAATGTAAGCTCTGTTATTTGAAAATCACCTCCTACAATATGTAGATGTGTGCTACTGACTGTAATGGGTCCTGGTTGTACTCAGGACATCCTGGTGTTCTAATAAGATGATTTACCAGTACTTCCTTTTCCTTATGTAAATTCTTTTGGAGAACTAAGTGCACACCATAGATAATTTTGCTGTAAATTATGTATGTAATTTTAATTATTTCTCTGATTCTGGAAAAAAAAAAGAAGGTTGTGAGACTATAATTCAGAACTCAGCTATTTATGGAGTAAAAAACCTTCTATTTTCAGTAATAAACAATGGCTTCAGCATGAAAACACATGTAATAGGAAAGAAACACATCACCTGCTATTAAAATCAATTTTGGCCAAAGACGTGTGATCTATACATTTTTTTGAACAACTGCCAGAAAGAGAAACTGCAAACGAGGGATTCTCATGTGACAGCACTCCTGAGCCTTGCAGCATGGTAAAGGGAGGGTAATGGCATTTTTTGTGGTTAAAACACCAGCCAACAGAAGGAATGTAAAGATGTTACACACCTGGCAGTAAATAAAATGATCTTTAACTCTCAATCTAGAATTAACAATTCTTCCCATGTCTACCCCGAGCTCAGCTCTGTTCCCCCTTCTCTGTTTATTCCACTGATAGAAACAGTTTAATGAGGATTTTGTACTATATTCTGAATTTTCATGTGACAGCAGGTCAGGAGTGATGCCTCTTGTTAATTAGAGGAACTGGTAGCAATGCCTGAAGTTAAGACTACAATTGATTGTTACTGTCTTCCAATTGTTTTTCAAATGAAAAATCTGGGCTGCATTTTTGTGTGCTTGCTTCAGGGTGAAAGTGCTTGGAGAGCATTTTTGGGAGATGTAGTGAATGATTTAGAAATTCTTCATGAGTTGCTGAAAACTTTTTTTGTTTACACTTCCTTAAATTGTTTGCTAAAATGAAGACCTAGAAAACACTAAAAACCAGTAATATTTTTGTATTAGTGATGCCTTCTCCAAAGCTGTGTCCTACAAAGTGGTCAGTCCAGACAATTTCAAGCAGGACTTGTAAGATTTTGGCAACTGAACCTTCAGCTGATTCCCTCTGGGCTGGCTCTGCTACAAGCCAACTGGGAATTAGCATTCAGGGTTTTCCTGCCGTTCCACCTCCCCAGAGAGGAGGGATTCCAGCTGCAACTCTTCTGTATTTGACTACAGTAGCACATGCAGCAGAGCTCGATGCATGTCTCAGAAGCTGAGCTCGTGTCAAATGGCTCTAGATACTGCATTCAGGGAGCTGCATGTTGCTTTAAGATCAGATAGCTTGGTAAAACTTCTGTTTTGTGTAAAAGTATTCAAATGAGACATTAAGAAATGAGGCATACAGGAGTACAAATAAGTCCTCAAAAGTAAAAGCAACTTAAATATACAGGCCAGGTTTAGCCAGATCGCATATGTTAGGAACTGAACAAAACAGCCTCGTTTAGCTGGTTTTATCAGTAAACCTGTGAAGTAAATAATCTCAGGCATTGTAGGAAACAGATGTTATAAATTGGTGGAGGCTTTACAGGTGTTATTGATTCTCTGTAGTTTAAAATAAGATTTTTCCTTAATTATGATGTAAAAGATTAGACAATCAATTTAAAATTATTTCTAGTATTTTATAAAACTGCTTATTCTGGTATTTTTATCTACATAGTCAGTGAAGTAGGCTTGTTCTACCTGGAAAATTGATAAATTCTAAACAGGGTTGATTTGGCCAAAAACAACCCTACAGCTCCCCTCCCCTCCTCCAAAAAAAAAACCCCAACCCAAAAAAACCCTTAAATACAAAACAGGAAGAAGAACTATTCAGATTTAAAATAAGGTAAAAAATTTAAAATAATTTTAATTTGCAATCTCCATAAATTATGTAAGTCTAAAATCAAGCTCTATGAAAGACCAAGCCTTATGGCTAAAAATCCTAGATTTTATGGAATTTAATATGAAAATAGTATATTAAAAATGCCTCTTATTTGATGTTTACTGTCTAATCATTATTATGGGTGGAAATCAACAGAATCCACAAAAATTTCTAGACAATTATTACACATAGAAAGAGATTGTAATTTCAGTCTCTCTTAGAAGCATTTTTCAATCTCCCTTCTCTTCCTGTATTCTCTTATTTCTGGCAATTAAAATAATATTTTCTTTATATTTTTTTCTCCCTGATCCTTGATTTTGAAAATTTTTTGTACAATTTTTGTTAAAGTGTTCTTCCCAAAAGCAGGCGTAATGTTTCAGTAGCTAAGTAGAGCAGAACTGTTACCCCTTATGCCTTCTGCTCCTGAAGAGTGAGTTTTATCCTTCTTTGAGGCCCTTATGCCATTCATTTATAAACAGTCTATTGTCAACTGAAACTCCCAGACTCTGCTGCTTTGCTGATGCTTGATCATTACCCGAGAAGTAAGAAAGATATGCAGGCCTCTGTCCTCTTGGGTATTTCTGCATAGAACAGTGGCAGAACATCCACTTATGTGGCTACCAAGACCACTTGGCTTTGCAAGGACCTCCTCTAGCTGGAACCTACAAATCAGCCTGATTTTCATTGCAGCAACAGCTGCAATGAGATAACTCTCTGACTCCTTTTATCAGGTCTGACCAATGTAGCTTTTTATAGGGCTGTCCATCTCCTCTGTATGGCCATTTCTTAGGTGTGAACATTAGCACCCTATCGAGATGCTCAGCTATGATTGTGTTGGTGATGAGGGAGTAACAGGACAACACGATTCTAAAAAATGCTCCGGGGTGCTCCCGTGCCTGCTTTCCTCACACACTGTGGGACAGGGCTGCAGTCAGTGGAGGTGAGGTCCTTTTCCTCAGGGACCACATCTCCAAGCAGCTTCCTGACATTCACCTTTACCCACAGCCACCTACACCTGCTCCAGGCTTATACTGGAATAGTCACCTGCTCCCAGGCTAAGCCTGCCTCTGGAACTTTTGGATGCTTATCTGAAATGGCATTTCCAGTTCATCATCCAGCTTACTGGAGGAGTGTTCAGTATGCTCTGCTGCACGGGCAGTGACATAGGGTGACACTTTGCGGGAGAGTGGCTGCCAGCCATAGCCACTGTGCTAATTTGGTGGTGGAAACATCCAGAAAGCCTGATAAGAGACTTCAGAATGATTTTTGGAGGCATAAAAGTTTAATGCATGAAGTTCACGTGTGTGTGTATGTTTATGCAGAATGCGGTACTGCTTGCTCGGTTTGCAATATTTATAGTCTTGCTCCAAGAGCTGGCTTAAAATAGATTAAAATAAACACAGTGTGGGTCACCAGTTGACAGAAAGACACATACAGCTTCACTAGAGTTGTGTCAGTTTACAGCAAAGACCTGGCTCAGGCATTGCAGAAACTAGAAGGTAGAAGTTTGCAAATAAATAACTCTGAAATTTATTTTGGAGTCCCCAGGCCGGTGAGATAGGGAGCATGTGTAATGCTACTCAACAGTTGTATTTATTGCTAACTGAAAAAAAAAACCCAAACAATATTCTCAAAGTAAAATACATTAAAAATCTCAAAGTATTAATTATTTTATAGGGAAAAGTCAGTGACTCAAACTCTCTTACAATCAGTAGCAAAACAACTTTTTATAAATTATTTTTGATTATTCAAATAAATTCAAACACTTGTAATCTTAGCTTTTTGTTCCTTCTCAAAAGTACTTTTGTGATGTGTTAAGCCAAAATCAATTTTTCATTAAACAGCATAGGAAAAACTTTCTTGCATCATTTTACAGCTAAGAACCTGCTAAGATGCAGTTAATTTCCATCCTTGTTGGAAGATCTATTAGGAATTATGGGCACATAAGACTTGCTGCAATTATCTTTTCATATATGTTAAAAGCAGGTATGCATGTCTTGATTTTGAATTCTGGAGGTTTTTCACCTCAAAAATCATTGTGGCCATTATGAAATAGCTTTTTCTCAATTCCGGACAGCACTTTACAAAATCAAAAAGACTAGAACTACAGGCTATAGTTTCGAAGCTGTCTCCAATGGTGAAAAGCATCTTAGATTTAGTAGTTAGTGTTTAGAAAATATGAGTCACCATAAGGAAAAGAGGACTTTAGAACCAGTGACTAAAAATGTGAAAGGTGAAGGATGTCAGCAGGGACTTCCTGTAAACAATGATGCAAACTGTAAAAAAATACAAGGGGATGGGCAAAATCAACTGTTACTGGTACCTATTGCTCTGAATAATAGTACTTATACAAATATTTAGAGGTAATAAGAACAGCAACCTCCTTTTGAGGACTAAAACCATCTTTTCTCAGAAAACTCAGGCTGACAAGATACTAAAGCCATTCTTAAAAAAAAAAAAAATAATAATTTGTGTGTTTAACTGATGCTACCTCAGTAGGACGCAATATCTACTTGGCAAGAACTTATCCCTTTCTTTGGACTGTCAATATTTGACAGCATGTCACAATACCATACCCCACCCCTGAATAGAAAACATATTTTACATGGCAGAACATGAATAAAGACAGTACTGAAGACAGAGGCTGATGGATACTGGAAATGTCCCCCACCTGCCTGCAAGAAAAACACGATCAGGGTGGTACAATTAGTTTGCTCATCCACTAAAGGCTACATCATCACAAGATCAGAATCATTACACTTAATTTGTTTTTTTGGGAAATAGTTTTCTCTTTGAAGATGTATTTTTCAATAGGCAGAATTGTAATATTGAATAAAGGGATCCTGACAAGGTTTACTACTTTAGCTTAATTGAACACAAACACAAAAAAGACAGAGTAACCTCTCCGCTATCTTTGCTTAGACAAAGCAGTGACACCACTCCACAGCCTCCCACAGCATTTGAGATGATCACTGAGAAGGTGCAGCTGAGTAAGGATTCAAGTGGCTCTTTAAGGGCAGCAAGTGGACCAGTCCAGCTGACCATTTTAACAGAAGGCCACCAGCCAGCAGGTTGACAACTTCTCAAATTTGTGTTATGATAGGGTATAGAAGAGATAGGTTATGTTTGATGTCTTGAGAGATGATAACATGGTATTTCCTACTGATATCATCCCTCCTCTCATGGCTATGTTAAATCTAGATTTGTTAATGAAAAACACCAGAAGATTTTGCAAGCTCTTTAGAATTAACTGAGTTATTAATATTTTTGTGTTCTGGGTATATCTTGGCAGGATCTACATACAATTAGGCTTTTTCATTTCATTTAGTTGATATATTTCAAAAAGCTAATTTTTTTGCTTCCATTTAGAAAGCAAGTTAAAGTGATCGTATTAGTTTACAAATTTCTGCAACACTATACAAGCAAAATTGCTTAGTTAATTCTCAAATAGCATGGAAACTGATTTTTATTTGTATTTGCAATGAAATGCAGAAAGTGTACCTCTTGAGTATTTGCTATCATTTCAAATTCTAGTCTGCAAAAAATGTTAATTAAAGCAGTGGGTCATATCTTGCAGTATCAAACAGATTTGATTTTTCTTTTACTTGAAAACAATAACACCCTGTTGACTGTTACTGAAGTAGAGAACTGGCAGTTTCAGGAAAGGGCAAGGCAACCACATACTGACAGGATTTTCATTTGTTCAGTATTATGTGGAAGGCCTAAGGAAAATGAGCATCCCAGGGAACAAAGTCGTTGCTGTGATGAAACTGAGACAAGTGTTTACAGCTCCTCCTATATGAACTGGGCTTTACATAAACGCACAGTGAGTTTCTAAATTGATTTACACTATGGAAACTGTACTCATATGGGTAGTATGTTTGCACAAGTGACATTATAAACACGGTGGGTAATATTCTGGGAGCTGCAAGATATCCATAAATGTCGGCAGCATTGCCTTAAAGCCATTTATGTCTAGTTTTCTCCAGAAGGAGAAGAAATATTCTCCAGTCTACAAAGGAAGGTTCTGCTTGCAGAAAACAAAAAACAACAACAACACCAAAACCACCAAGAAACTACACCCCCCCTCAACAACAACAAAAAAACCCACCAAAACCACCCTTCCCAAAATTTAAAATGCTAGAGAAATAAAAACAGTTTTCGTGTCATTTCTTAAGTTGACAGAACTTTTGACTGTGATCTTGAGGACAGTGGCTTGGCTTGCAGATAAACAGTGGAGGGAAGGCTTTGATTCTCTTTCAATTCATCACCCTCCCCTGAACACAGAAACAGACATCAGGACATCAGTCCTGTAGCCGAGGTACATGGCTCTGCTCAGAAAAAGCTTGCCTAGAGGGTCAGACAGCTCAGCCAACCCTCAGAGCCCTATTTTCCTCCAAGACATCAGCTGCTAAGTACTTTCATTACTTGTCAGGAACATTTTCCTCTTAAAACTAGTGGTGCTGGATTCCTGGCAGTGTTTGATGCTATGAGCCTTTATTTCCCCTTCAAGCTATACTTCCTTATGAGGCAAGATAAGCTCTGGATATCATCAAATCACAGACAAGGACTATGGTCGTGGATTTTGGAAATAATTGTAAGGCAAACAAATAACAACACACTTCTGTAGTTCAGTTTTGCATATGGCAACACACATGGCTTGTGTTGTGAAGAGAAACTCTAAATCTTTCACTGACTAATGAAATAATACAGCTGTGTCCACTGTGCACTCAAAGAATCTGCTTTGAGAGAAGGATAAGAAGGATACTGCTGAAGCATTTTCCTTTACCCCAAACAAATTTTTCTTGTTTTTACTTGCAATATATATCTTAGAAAGTTGGGAGTGGAAGTTGCTGAATTTTATATACTTTTTGTCTTATTTGTATGTGAATTTGGTGGATTGTCATGAAACCTGGGCCAACACCAGCTCTTCCATTCTTCCTCGAAAGAGAAAAAATGAGCAGAAGAGGGACAAAAATTAAGAAAAAATTATTTTGAAGAAAAATCTGAAATTAGAATGTTTAAATAATGGGAAGAAAGATTGTGCTTGGACATTATCAACCTTCACAGTGCTCTTTATTTACTAGACAAATGAGATATAAGTTTGGTTTTTTACTATTAAATCTTTTCTTTGATGAATTTAAGCAGTATCTGAATAGCAGCATGATCTCATATTGAATGGTACTGTTGTACTGTTCTTCTTCTTGCTGTAGAGCATTTTATTGATTTAAATAGCATCACTGCAGTCAGTCTAATTATGGGATGAAGCACTAAATGATGTGAAAAACTAGAATCCACTCTGTGATTTCCCTAAGAATTTAGTATTCTGCAATTTTATACCTTCAGATATCTTCCAGATCATGTGCTAATTCAGAGCTGAGGTCATTCTGCAATTGTCTCAAATATACGCAGAATCCAAGGAGCTATCAGTCCATTTCTGATCCATTTCTTATGTTCTTACCCCAGTGGTACTGGAAAGATTGCAACATGATCTTAAAATGAGAAATGTAAATACATGGCATACTTGGAATAAGGTGAGATATGTCTTTATAATTTACTGCTGCTCTTCAAAGATATTGCCTTCCTGGTAGCTAAGGGCTTGATTACAAAGTACACAGAAGTCAGGGGAAAAAGGGTATTATGGACTTAGTTCTTCTTTCTACAAGGTAATTTTATTTCATGTGCCCTGGAAGTATTTACATTATTTATGAAAAATTTTGAAATTAGTAGATTGTGTCCCCCAGTTTTTATTTGAATCCCTTATCCCAGTATTCATAAGGAAGTGGTGTTAGCAGTTTTATCTATCCTTCCGATAGATTCAGAGTTGTTTGCTATTCATCTCAAAGTTTCCTTTTTCTTCAAGGGGGAAAACAAGCTAAATTCCTTAACCTTTGCGCATGATTTATAGTAAATCTGCTGTATCGAATCTATTGTTCAGACTCAGTTTCATTTGTCTTGCCCTACGCTGCACTTTCTGTACGGCAGTTAAAAAAACCACAGTTTTCTTTAGCTGATTTATGCTAGGAATGTAATTATGAAATTCCAAGTCTGGGTCCTGCACTCCTGTGTCAGGCTGTTGAACAGCAAAACTAAAGGTCCCTTTGAAGTAGAAAGAAAAGGAGCTAAGTCTACAACAAGGCCGTTTCCTCAATGTTTGGAAAATCTTTTACACCAGTTCATGATGTAAAGTCCTGCAAATACTTTTTTTGTGGCCAACCAGGAGTCATGGGGGAAAAAGGGTAGGAAGATACACAACTACTGAATAGTGAATAGTTCTCACACAACTACTGAATAGTGAATAGTTCTCACCTCTGCGCTAAAATGAATGAAAGGCAAATTCATCCTGGTCTCTATGTGCATGGTAGACCTGCTTTTGTTGTGGGTGGTCAAAAGATTCATGGATTTTTCCAAGAAAGACATCCTCAGCTCTGATGTCCTGAAGGCACTTTTTGCTCCAAAGGTTCAGTAGCTGTCAGAGACACTAGGTCCCATCATCCTCATTGCATTACCCTTAGAAATTAAGACTGCTCTGCTTCCAAAAAATCAAGAGAGAAATGTAATTAACCATTTTTTGTTTTTTGCTGTTAGGTCTTTCTCTCCTGAAGTCAAGGGGTATCTGAATATCAGCATGAGCTTTCATCAAATTGTACTGTTCTTTTTTTTTCAGGAGGTCTCTCCACAACCCACATTAATGCCAGCTAAAAATATAACGAGTTGAACAAGGAAAATGTAAGCAATATATTAATTAGAGAAAAAACCCCTCATTTCAGGCCTATTGTATGAAACACACTAAAGTGGAAAAAATAGAAACACAATAGATATTTTGATCTTGAAAGTGCAGAGAAGACAAAAGAAAGAAATAGCCTGACTATTTCTGAAAAAATTAGACATTTAAAAGAAATACTAGGCAAATATGTGGGGCAGACCACAGTTTCCAAAAGCAGCTTGCAGAAATTGAGTAAGATTGCATTGCTAATCTTCTGTGTGCTCAGACAAAGCTCAAGTCAGTGAAAGAGAGGTTTATTTCCATTACTAATATCCACACGGGAAACAATTGTCACAGATGAAAAAAGGTTAGATAAAAAGCCAAGGATGACTAAAACAGAGTTCTAGAAAATTGCTGCTTGAGGTCATCTATGCAAAAAGTACAAATCTGAATAGATGGAAAGTGAAAAATGGAATACAGACATTCACAATCATTACATTTGTGTACTGCCCAAAATTACAAGCCAAATAACTTTCATATACTTCTCTTCATTTGAGCCATGCTTTAGAAATATACATGGCACGAAATAGTCATGGAATATGACCCCATTAAGGCATAAACATGCATCTACAATTATAGCTTTTGTTTGTGTCTTACACTGAGGGACTATGAAGCAAAAGAGGTGTCAAAAACTGTTTGGAATAATTTAAAAAGAATTAGGCTGCTACAATAGGGTTGGTGATTGTAGACCTATTAATTCCTGAATGAACTTCCTTTGCCAAATTTTCTGGTATAAAATATAGGGAGAAAAAAAGAGCTCTGTAAAGAATTATTTAAAGGGATAATATTCATTCACATTTAGAAACTAGTAGTGACAATAGTAAACACGACTATAAGAAAATGCCACCTTTCACATTTCAACATGGAAACCATGTTAAGCATAACACTCATTTGTAAACTCAGGGAATCAAGACTGTAGCCATGGGATTATTCTCTAAAGTAATACTTGTGGCTGTGAATGTGTTTGAAAAAATTATGAAACCTTAACTTTATAATGCTACAAAGATTAAACAGGGGAATCCAAATACTCATTTTCATTCCAAGTTGTTATACTCAACATAGAGTATCATTGTTAATGTGAAAGACTTGGTTAATCAAAGTCTTTCCTTGCACAGAGTACAAGAGATGCAGTGAAGTGATTTAACCTTCAGAGCATCAGCTCCTGTAATTGAACCACACATTTTTATTCACTGGCAAACAAGGCAGACTATGGGTGGTTTATTGAAAATGACAGAATTAAGAGGACAGAGTTTAAAGTTCAAAAAGAAAGAGTATCATATTCTAGCATAGGCTTATGGAACTACCAAGCAGCTATTGAATATGCCTACTTACAAGAACATGAATGCAAACAATGCTTTTTCAAGTGCATAGAAGTAAAATATAGTTATTGTTATCAAGACAGAAATAATCAGGTGCAGGAGGACATCTTTTATTGATCTATTATCAGGACATTCATTGTGTCAGGGAACTGTAAATAAACCCTGTCACAGTGCAAAACACATGTTCTATAATAATAACACCTGAAGACAAGTTATTTATTTTCCTTTAGATGCAGTTCATGCTGGAAGAAAGCCTTCTTCACAGGCAAAAATTAACTCTAATTGAATAAAAAAAATATGCAATTAGCTGTGGATGCACCAATGGGGACAAATCATTTCAGAAAGAGCATGAAAAGTAGGAGAGATCAAGAAGAGACTAGAGGAATAAATCACCTTCATAGACAAAACAAAGGAAGCATGAAATATTTTAAAAATAAAATAAGCAAAGAAAAATAACTATATGGGAACTTGGGAACTTAGTGAGGGGTCACTTGCTGTTAGTTGGGTCATTTAAAACTGGCTTCTGAGATGCTTTAAATCTTACAGGTCATGGATCTTGCTCTCACACCATGAATGGTTCTTTCTTTTTTTTTTTTTAAAAGATGATTCCTTTCTATAGGCATTGACAAATTCATCATTTGAATACGTCCATTGAGTGGATAAAATCATTTGCCTTACTTAAATACACGGGCTCATGTACCTGGTTCCACACCTCAGCCAGGCTGCCAGATGTACTGAGAGGTGCTTGCCATGTCCTTCCAGTGACCAGTCACTGGACACGACCTTTCCTGGGCTCCAGCTCCTGTTACAAGTGCCCCAGCATGGCCAGCAAGATCCTCCCTTGGGTGAGGATTCCCAGCAGGATCTTATCAAGCACCCACATCCATGGATACACAGAAACAACTTAAAAAAGGAGGACTTTTCTCTGACTCTGAAACACAAATTAGTTCTCTGATAATTTGTGTAATACTTTAGAGGGCTTTGAAATTTACACAGATCTTTTCAATCTGAGGAACACTGGGTTCATATCTATAGCCTTTCAGGAGAATAGCTAAACTATAAGGTAGCTAAGCTGTAAGTTTATGTAGGAACACTTGCCCTCCACCCACCTGAAGCAGGGCAAATGTGCAACCAGAAGACAGCAGGAAAAAAACAAATTTGTCTCTAATCTGTGGCTCTGAGCACTGCTTCATTTTGTAAGTAACAGCGCAAAAAGTAGGGCAATAAGAAAGAAATGTATAGGTTTTGCTTAATGGAAGCAGGGAAAATAGTGATATCAAAGCTGAAGTGGTACAACTTACTTTCTTAAACCACTTCGCAAGTTTCTTTATCTTTGTTAACACTTGTTCCTTTGTGAAGTATAAAGCTAATAGGATACTCAGAGCAATCACTGCTAATAAAGAAACATTAAGTTCAAGGTAAGACAAGGAATTACAGGGTCATCAATATGTATGCAGCTTCTAGCATATGAAGTCCTCCAGACACAGAGAGGGCACTGGTTCTGGAAAAAAAGTGTAGACTGTACTGAACGTAGACTGAAAGGCTGTTTGATTGCCCCATGCCTTGCCTGGATGCAAGATATGCATATTGATAGTTTCTATCAGTAAGATGCTCTGGGCCTATAAAGGTGTTCATGTGGATATGTTCAGAAGTGCCAAAGCTCTCTACAGGTATCTTTTAGTTATTAATTCCAAAGTCTTCTTAAAGGATTCACAGTGGAAAATACTGTTACTTTCTTTATTTCTGTGCTTATAGGTAGACATGTAGGTAGTGAGAATTTGTCAAAATAAATACGTGCTTTCCCTCTTTTCTTAGATCAAGAACCCTTGGGGAAGACTGATAAAATATAAATTCATGGATTATTTGCATTTGAAATTTTACGTGGAGCTTACCTCACTGTCTATATTGGTGTAGTTGTTCAAAACTTGTGCTACCTGGTGTGACTTCAACTGCTGTGAGTAACAGGGAAATATCTTTTGCAATTTTAAGTGGAGGCTGAGAAAGATCGGGAAGGAACTGAAGCCAGGAAGGATGTTCATCTGTCCTAATAGGTATAAGAATACTAAAGACGTACTTTCATGCTTTTACAGGGTAGGAAGTTGGTGAGGTTGTAGAGGTGAAAAGATAAAAACCCCACATTTTAGTTCTACTGGAGCCAAACTCTTACATATTTGTGAATAAATCTGCTCTAGTACCATTCCCAAGTAAAAATCCCAAGGAAAAAGAGCAAGAAAGAAAACAACAGAACAATGAGTGTCATAAACCTTGATAAAAGACTTTTCTCACAGAATTTGTTCTCTGATTTTGCTAACACAAGAAATGTGGGTAGCACAGATAAGCCTTTTGCATTCTGGGTACTGAACCATACCGCTTTCCTTAAACTTTTGAAGCATCCAATAGTTCCTGTAGTTATAAGTGTAGCTTTAATATAAAATTTATAGAGCAGAGCTTTAAAAGGACTTATTCAGACACTTATATTTTTCTTTAAAAAATGCTGTTTCAGCAAAATGTAAAGCTGATTTCAAAGAAAGTTTCACCTCTAAGTATTTCTCTGAGCCAAAGAATTTGCCTAAAAAAGTAAAATGATAGTCTTTTATGTCAGAATAGCCAATAATTTGTCATAAGGATCTCAATGTCTCAGATTGGGAAATTTCTTTCATTAATAGCTCTTATTGGCAGACAGAAAAATCTGATACTGAGCCCAGAGGAAATACCCTTACTGCTCTGACATTGGTCTCCAGCTAATTCTTCTTTGTTTTTATGAATACACAGAGTCCCAACTGAACCACATTAAGGACAAAATGGTTGTGATTTGCTTTTACAGGAAAAATTATAAGGTGTAATTCTTCAGTGTTCAGAAAAGCTCCTGATCTCCCTTCCTCATCCCACCCTGATTAAAGCTTCCAAGCAGTGAAAAGGGACAGTGTAGCCCTTACTCCTGGGATGACACTAGTGTAGCACTTACTGATGGGATCGCAGTGGCTTGCACAGGTCTGGAACACTGAATCCAATGCTGGAATACAGAAGTGTTCCCACACAGGGGACTCTAGAGCTCTCTCCAATGGCTCACCTCAAGTGCTATTGTGTGATAATTGGAGTTGCTCTCTGAAGGCAACTGCTCTCTCTTCATCGACCATTAAGAGACTTTATAGACTCCTCTTAAACTATGCTTCTACTTGACAAGTGGAGATGAATCACATCTCCTTTTCTTGCTTGTTTCTGTTTTCAAAACAAAAGGTGGGAATAGTAACACATTCCTGCATCCACAAAGCCTTGTAAAGACGAATACATTAAAAGGATGGAAGAAACTGCATGATAATTATTGCTATCAAATAAATGTTATGGAAAGAGAGGGCTTAGGATTTTAGAAAGGTTTGTTAAAGACCTTTGGCAAATACAGACCTTGGTACAGCATGACAGCTTCAGGTCTGGCAAGACCTCAGTGATCATAAAACCACCAAATACAAAAGAAATGAGAGTTATTGACTTCAGTTTAATGTTCAAAACCAGCATATCTACATCTGTCTTATGTGTTTTCTTCTTTAAGTGAATTCTGTACTTCAGTAGTGCCATCCTTCAAGTCTCAAAAAATGAAAACAAAGGAAAAGGAGAATTTTTTTTGTTGATCAATGAGATGTCAAAAATTTCACCAGTTGCAAAACTAATGGGAGTCTCCAAGACCACCAGAAATATTTGATCCAGTATAAAAGGAGCTTTAAATATTGAAATGTCTCACATAATTTGTTTAAGGTTGGTATGTGACAACAGAAATTTAGGTACAAGGAAAAATCTTTTCCCTTTCAGAACTGACCTGAAATATTATGCAACACTTTTCATTTCTCACTTTTAGATATCCTAAGTGAGAATGACTAAACACCTTCCTTTCTGGGTCAGAGTTCTTTAGTCTGTATCCTTTTAAATGATAAACCCTTTTCATTTTTCTGAACTTTCTGTTTCAGATTCATTGCCTACACTAAATTGTCCCCAATGTCCTGGTTTATTCAAGATCCATTCACTCTTAAGATAGCCCCAAGACACTAAAACTGGTCAGCACATTGCTTGGAAAATACATCCTTTGCTACTTTNACCTTTTCATTTTTCTGAACTTTCTGTTTCAGATTCATTGCCTACACTAAATTGTCCCCAATGTCCTGGTTTATTCAAGATCCATTCACTCTTAAGATAGCCCCAAGACACTAAAACTGGTCAGCACATTGCTTGGAAAATACATCCTTTGCTACTGAGCTTACCTCATTTGTCTCTTTCAGTCCTTTCTAAGGACTGAAACAGTCCTTATCCAAATCAATACCGGTACCAGGATAATTAAAATCTGCCATGTTTAAAGTTTGGGCATTCTTGCAGGTCTCTCTTATCTATGAAACCATTTCCTGAAGACTTTGCTTACTGCCCTTGAAATCCAGGGTTACATTTTTAAACCATCTCAACACCATGGTGTGCTCTTTTATTTAAAACCTGCCTACCTTAGCTGAAATATTTTGATAATTGATTAATCTTTTTCTCCATTATTGATGCTGAAAATTGTCTTCTTTTTTGTTGCCTATAGATGTCCAGCCATGTTAAATTTTTGATCATTTTCCCAATTTACCCGTGATTGCATTACTCCATTATTAAAGTTTCAGGGAAATACATTTCTAGCTCAGAAATGTGGTTGTGCCATCTTGTTACATTTGCATAGACGACAGTTTAACTCTCTTATTGAAATCCTCATCTGCAGAGTACGACAGACAAAACAGAATCCTGCATGCACAAGGCACTGAATCAGTCAGAGGCTCCTGCTCAAAAAGTGTTTTGATATTTACTAACTTTAAACATGTTAACAGTTTTATTGTCTTGACATTAATAATATGCCAAAAAGATTGTATGATTAAGTATCGTGATGACTTGGCATCTCGGTTCTTGAAAGGGATTTAGCTTTAACTAGTGCAGTGTCTACTGTCAACAACTGACGTGTCAAGAGCTCCAAGTTTAAGAAGTAAAGCAGTTTACATGTTGGGATCCAGACAGTTTTCCTATAAAATTGTCTTTTAGCACTTTGCTAATCTAAAAACTAGCCCAGGTAATTTTCCATATTAGCAGGAAAAAAGAAAAATCAATACATGATTATAAAATTGTATTTCTTATCTTCTAGTGCTTGCACTATCAGTAAAAAATCTAGTTATCACAAGCCATCCAACCTTCACAAGGTTAGTGTGAATTTGTAGTACAGTTGTATCTGTGCTATTTTTTTATTGTAGAACTGCTGCATGTACCTTTTAATTTGGTTGTCAGGGGAGACAGGAAGCAATAATTAAGGCTAAAAGATGGGGTATAGAAGCTTTATTAAAGGATATATTGAAGATGGGAATTTGATCTGAGAATTAGATTATGATTAGAGTTGTTAATGCAGCTGTGCCACTCTTGAGTGACAGAGCAGCAGATGAACTGAACAGGCAATTATAACTACAGGAGTCTCCCTAATCTTTACAATCCCAACCTCACAGTCACATCCATTTAAATTAATTTTCATGAAGGCTGCAAATTTACAGCTTCACCAGATTGGAAATTTGTTTGTTTATTATCCACAGGAAATATTTTTAGGGAAGTAAATAGCACTGAGAGCTATCTTGTCTTTCTGCTTGTCTTTTTAACTTGCAGAATTAATAATATGAGATTAATCTGAAGGCTGCTGCCTTTATGAAAACTGATTGATTCTCAGCAGCCCAGTGTTATTATGATTATCTGTGGGAAGGTCAGAGGGAAGGCATGTAAAAGTCACAGCTGATTCATGAGTTCCCTATATTAAGCAGAAGATAAAAAAGGAGGCTTGTGTTGATCAGCGTTATAAGTGAGGAATCAGTCTTCCTTGGATTACTGAAACTGAAATTCTAGGAAAAGGATTTTAAACAACTTTGGACATAGTTATTTAAAGATGTCTGTTGCAGAGAGATAGCAATAGTTCATTACTATGCATGCTGAAAACCTTTTTAAGGAGTCCTTTGCTGCACAAAGATTAATTTACCACTATGTTTTCCCTCCTTCACCACTAATATAAATAATGGTTGTGGCTTAAATTGGCATTATATTTTGATAGCCTAGTTTTGAACATACAAAAGAATATGCTACAAAACTGCTTGGAAACATGGAAATGGTAACCACGAAACAGTGCTCTTCAGTTCCAGAATTTTGTTTTGGAATGTCTGTAATGGATGGAATAAAGTATGAACATTTAGAAACTAGGCATTGTTTTCACAAAATGTTCAGCAGATAGCTGTGGCAAAGAAAAAAGGAAACCTTCACTAGCAAAAACCAGTGACAGAAAAGAAATTTCTCTACTGGTTGTCATTCATGAAACTTGAAAGATAATTCCAGAAAATTATTATCTGCAGTTGCCAGATCAAAAAAATACTTGAACACCTGCCTTTAAGCATGCAAAAAATTCCATCCAAGAACAGGCAGTAGGTATGCCAAATATTCTCAAATACTGAAGTTTTTGCTGCAGCCTTTCTCTGACAGACTAAGACTCAATGACGCGTCATTGTCATTGCTGATGGTTTCTTTCAGAGGGAAATGAGTGTTAGTACTCTGACAGGAAGCTGTGGATCATCCTTACTATGCCTCTGATCTGCTCATCTAGGTGACTAGGTCATGTGAAATACCAGAATTTATCTGTAACCAAAGTGAATTAAAATTCAAAGCTCAGAGACTGCCCAGTCAACCTGCTCCTAACAGAACATATTTACAAGCTCAAAGTGTATTCACAATTAGTTGAGGTGGGAATCTCAAGTTTGGTTTAACATGGTTCTAGTTATTTTACAGGAAAGTGATGTACTAGAAAGTACATCTTAGACTTCATATTTTTCTGTTAAACAGAGGAACACTTATTTTCCTCTGAACTTGAAAATGTCAGTCAGGTGACACTTTATGTTCAGGTAGATTATTTACATTCTTCTGAGGAAAATTACTGAAACCGGCTGTAAAAAAAACGTTGATAGTACATCCCAATATCTTTGTTCATTGTCAATATTTTAAGTTACTCATACTCTCAATTGATCTGAGATGGCAGAGTAGGTGTCAGTGAAAGAGAATACTTCATAAAAGCAGATGACATGAAAATGCTCCCTGCAAAGAAGGCACGGTGAAATATATAATAAAAAATATGAAAAATGGTACAGGAATTTGATGACCAAAATAGATTAACAGTTGGAAGCATTGGAATTCCTTTTGTTATGACATATATTCTTTTATTTTTTTCAGAAGATTAATATATTTGAGACTTGTTCTTTTTCGGTATTTGGATTTATTTAAGAAATGTTGAATAATTGTTGTCATATTTGGCCTATTTATTCAGCAAGATAGTCTGCCTTCCTTGACCCTAGCTTTTCTGGATCAAGGCTTCAAGGACAACATCTAGCATATTTTCTCAGATGCTCTGCTTTGGTAGATGCCTCCAACGTTCATCTTTTAACTCAAAATCTGTGTGTGAAAACAGTAATATTTCAAAATGGGTAGGAAAAGAAATGGAGAGGCTTTTTTTCTAAAATTTTAATCTTTGCCAACTCTTAAATACAAAAACTGATTTCCTCTTGTGGAAACAAAAAGATATTCTTTGATCTAAAATAAGATGGCAAAAATCAGAGACTTAATGCAACCTGAGTTGAGAGAGCATTTTTGTCCACCTTTTTTTGTGGAAAAGTCATTCAAAAGCAATTTTTTGAAATTTATTTTAAGTAATTGGTAATTCTTTGACATTACTGTTGTTGACTTATAATTTGAAAGCATTCCTTGCATGCTTAGTCAGGTCACATAGGCAAATGAAAATTGGTATGCACAAATGCCTGGCAAAAAATCTGACAAAACTCTTCTCCCTTTATTTTATTTTCTCATCACTCTTCCTGTCTTTGATTAACATTGTGCAATTATGACTCCTCAGTATTTCCTCATATCCGAATATTAGTTGATTAATCTTGATGATAATGGATTGAGAACTGGTTTTAAAAACTGAATATATGAAGTCTTTTATTCAAGAAGTTATGACTGATCTTTATAAACATCCTTGACTTATTTGATAATTAAACTATCTATAGGAGGTGAGTATTTATCAGCTGTTGCTATTAAAAAATGTGGAGTAGATGACTGAGAATTTTTTTTCCTCCAGAAAGTATTGAATATTTTAAGTTTGAAGGTTTTGTGCTGAAACCTACATTCCTTGTTTAGGGCAAAGAAGCAATACTATTTAATTGGATGTAGCTCCTGCTGCATCAGAGCTCTGTGCCAGGCAGGAAAGAGATGGACCACCACTTCCCTGATGCAGAGGAATTTTCTGGGAGGAATTTTCATTACAAGTTCTGCATTTTTGGTATTTCTCTGAATCTGTCACCACCAAAGACTAAAGGATTTCTCTCATTGCTCTTTCTTCCTGGGCTTGTGTGATCAGGAATCATATGAAACTGAGTTGTCCTTTGAGCATTTTTGCCTCAATTATGGCTCCTCTGTAAAAAGGGAAAAAAGAACTTTTAAGTGCCTAAAAAATTTGATCCACACAACATATATATTTCTGTGTTAAACCACATTTGTAGGTTGAGATCATTCAGGCCCTTTTCGTAGTCTTTTTAAAAATCAGAGTTTCTCAGATAGGAAGTTAGCAAGACCTGATTCAAAGCTCATGATTATCAGTGGAAAATCCACACTATTACATCGGTAGCTCAGTTCATGACATGTTAAAATGCACCTCTGTCAGCAACTTCATCAGTTTTCATTTTGTGCATTATATTTTTAAAGTCTGTGTGTTTCTAATGCATAGAAATAATACTGAAATAAAGACACAGTTATCTTATTTATGGCTTAAAACCACAGGCATCTGAGTAGTTCCATTCTGTGGCATTGTGATCTGGGCTTTTCACTTTCAGTGATAAAAATCCATTGCCCATCTACTTGAAGATTTCTGGACATGAGCCTTAAGATGGCCAAGTCAAAACACTCGTCAATGTACAAATCCATGATGATTGATTATAATAATAGTTTGACCTAATACTGACATCATCATCATCAACAAAAAAAAAAAAAATAGGTTGCTATCCAACAACTTTTAGGCTTGTAATCAGTAAAGTACGTAGAGACACTCCCATTTCCCCAAACTCCAGAAGCTCTTGGATTTAGATCTAGAGGCAGAGCTACACCCATTATCAGATGGAGAAGTTCTCTAAATAAAGGAAGGCAAAACCATTGTTGGCATTACCTAAAAGCTTTTCTTTTTGAGGATACATGAAGGTTACTGCTCAGTTTAGGCACCTCTACATGTTAATGTGCTTTGCCACTCAATCCATGGAATGTATATGTTTCTTCAATGTAACCTAATCAATTTTTAAAGTTACTAGGCATTTAGGTGCTTTTGGAAGTGCAACTAGGTAAATATCTCTTTTATCTGCTCCCAAAGCTTTTTGAAAGCAGGGAATAGGTTTATTGATTAATACAGATGAAATAGCCAGGGCAAAATCTGACTTATCACATCAGGTGTTCTTTAATTTATTTTAGTTCCTGGATCCTTCAGAAAGCTGTTTCTCTCCGCATATACCAAACCATCCAATGATCCAGATCTTCAAAGCTTGCAGTTTAGTCTCTGCATCTAATTTGAGAGGAAAAAACTGCATCATAAACCAGTAGTATTACAACTGTGCAAAAACCCCAGGACAAACTTCTAAAATAAACTTTCATCAAGTTCATACAATGCTATTCAACAACAAACTTCCTTCTGATGGCATGATTAATGTATTGGTTATAATAGATCTTCAGGAAAATGAAGAATATGTTTTGATATTTTGGCAACCTCAACAACAATGAGAACCTGATCTGAACCAGGGATCAGCAGATAATACTGAAACAAGGATATGAACAGAAATG
Organism: Eulacestoma nigropectus; assembly: GCA_013397775.1. Classification (NCBI taxonomy): domain Eukaryota; kingdom Metazoa; phylum Chordata; class Aves; order Passeriformes; genus Eulacestoma; species Eulacestoma nigropectus. The sequence continues at coordinate 288,625 of VZTE01000432.1, read as the reverse complement.
AGGTAGCAATAGTAACTCTGACATTCTCCTGACCCATTTAAGAGAAAGAAAAAGTAATATATTATACTTTAAAGAGTCTGTGAGCCAATGGTGTTTTGACTATGTTCAGTATTTAAAAGAAACCAGAAACTGGATAGAGCATGAAATTTATAGCTGCATGTATGTTTCTGTATTATGCCACTTTTTTTTTTGTTGAACTTAGAAAATATTATATTTTTTTTAGTTTTCTATGGTAATTAAATTTTGCTACCTCACAGCAAAAGATGTGATGATCATATCATTATTCCTATTCCTGTATAAGTGTAGAAGGATAATTTAGAGTTGAAATAATACCCTCCCACACAGCATCACCCAGGCGTTACATGCATTTGTAGAAAGTAAATAGTTTTTACATTTTTTCTTTTTTCAGAAATGCAGGGACTTGGTTTGAGAGATGTAAATTTGGGCTTATATATTTAAAAGTTACAGAATAATGATAATAGAATATAATAATAAGAATAGAATATAATAATTGTTAATAATTAAATTAATCATCTATTCAGTAGCAAGGAGTGAATCACAAATCTCAGTATTTTCAGGGTTAAAGTGTTCATTTCACACGTTATGAAATATCTGCAATAAATTCAAGTAATTATGCTATTAAGCAGTTCTTCATCTATTGAATTAATTAAAGTTGGTGTTCATTTCATAACCACTTTAGACACCCTCAGTTACTGCAGATTTAATCCTCTTTGAACCTTTCTATATTTAGTTTTCCAAAGATTGACTAAGACCAATCATTCAGTGCTGTAAGAATGAGATTGTTCTTTCACTTCATTATGCTATTCTTTTCCCCCGCATGCCACCTCTTTTTTTGTACTCTGGATTTTGAAATCAGGGCACCTGTGTCAAAATCTCCTAAAGGTCTATAAATGTGAAATGCTGTTCCATATGCATGGGAGGTTTTGTCCCATTGCCATGTATTGTTACGAATTTGGCTTTTTCTATTTTTTTTTTTTAAAGGTCTTTGACATCTTCTTGCCTAATAAGTTCTGCGATTAATCTCAATAGTACAGCTAATTGAAATTTTAAAAAAAAGAGCTATGCCATCTCTCCTAAAAGGCAACAAAGTGTACATTCTCTCAGTGTCTTGCTGTAGTACAGCTTGCTAAGACTGTTCAGTACAAAAAAAGATGTATATGTACTTATACCACATGGAACCACCTTATTTAGATGCCTGACTTTCAGCATCTAGATTTCCACTTGACATCATCAGTAATGGTAGTAAATATATTCTTGTATCTAATATTAAAAAGGAGATTATTATACATTATTTGAAGGCAAACAAAAACCAGCAAGTACCTGTACTCTGTTACTCTGCTGCCTTGACTTGTTATGGCATTAGTCATTCCCTTCACTTGTTGCTCTGCCTGAGGAGAACTGGTGCTGCTTACATTGGGATGAAGGGGATTGTGATAGGAAAACTGCAAAATCTGGATCTTTTTCCAAATGAGGTAGGAGCAAGGCTAGGCCTTCAGCACAACTTCATATCTCACATAATTAATTTTATTTGGAAGGAAAGATCATAGCTATAAGAAAGCAAAAGTTACAGTACTGGAAACGAACAAATGAAAAACTGAATCTGATACTGTTTCTTAATGCAAATAATGGAGTTATACTACCTTGTTCCTAAAAAAGAAATTACAACTTAATTGAACAAAATCTTTTCTGCATCCTTAAATCTTTCTTCAGTGATGTGTGAAAACAATGCGTATTCTTTAGGTATTGCTGAATAATAGAAGAAAACTAGTAGCCTTGGAAAATCAGGTTTGCAGTAATTTTGAATTTTTGAATTATATAGGAGCAAGGAAAATACCTTAAAATTTACTAAAATGGGAAGGACTTTTTATTTGCCTTTCCATAATTCAGAAATGAGTGCTGGAAAAAAAATTCAAAAAGCTTTCAAAAAGTCGCAGATAAAAAAAATTAAAATAAATCCATTAAATCATTTTAAAAAAATTCTTTTAAAGACTTCACAGAATTTTAACTATTGTGGGAAAATAACTTAATATTCTCATTATTCCAAAGAATATAAAACCCAAAAGCATACTATTTAGATAACCAGCCAGATTATAAAAATCTAAGTTCTTCACATCGAACTGTAAGTGAATTGACATGAAGCACATATTAAGTCCATTTTTATTACAGTTTCTGGAGACCAAATATTTTCTCAATAATTAAATAATTCTGCCAAATTTTGAATCAGGAAACATTTACTAGATATGAGATAAAAATTTCCATTAAACATAAAATTGAGAAATAAACTCTGCAATATTTTTTTTGAAAAAAATTCTGTCCTTCATACGTTGTCTTGGATTTCCTTTTCTAAAAACCTCCCTCCCTCATCCTCCGCCCTCCTCCCCCACCACAGAGGAAAATTTCTTATGTTGTGGAAAACTCTTTCCTGACAAATTTTAAACCCCATGTTTATCATGTTTTGTCTTATTTTCATGGAAACTTTATTTATTTCATTTATGTGATCATCATTTCCTGCAGGGTTTAAATTTCTGACATTCTATTAATTTATTGATTCCAATTCTGGTCCTTTTTACTGCTAAATATGCGGTTATTCTAGAAAAAGCAAAGTAGCCTATAAAAATGGACCAAGAAGGAAATTTAGAAGTTTCTGAACTCTGCATGGGGAAAGACACAAATCCAGTGCCTCTCCTGTCTGGCTAGAATTTGGTGTGCTTACTGTGGCTTCTTTCTTAGCGTTCTACCAAATGAAGAACTGGTGATAGCCCTGAGAAAACAGGCTCAGAACATGCTGATTAACTTGTATTGTTCTCACATTGGGAAAGGAATTTACCTGCTGCTGGAAGCAGCCATCAGCTTGTATATTATACACGAGCAAGACATAGTACAGGACTACATGGTGCCCAAAAATGTTCTGCTTTGCACAATGATGTGAAGTCACTGGACCTCATTGCATGTTTAGGATGTTTTTAAGGGAAAAATCTATAATGAGCTTCCTTGTGGACAACTGTGTCTAAGTAACTTGGATAAAGCAGGCTTTTGAAAAATGACTTTTTCTTTGCTAAGGATTTCTGTATCTAGATAACAGATCAGAGTCTTCAAATCACCAAATTGCAGCCACGCTTTAATCAGCCAGATCCTCGATGAGACGAGTATCCAGGCAACCCTGCATAAAAGCAGCAGCAGAAGAAATTGCTCAGCTCTGTAGTGAGACAGAGGAGACCTTTGCAAAGTTGGAATTAGTGTAGATTAAAAATCCAGCTGTGCCTTTTCAGGTCTGTCTGGCTGCAGTAAGGTTGTGTGCAGGAGTCCAGGGGCTGTTTTTTCTGCATGACTTGCATGGGCCTCTGCTGGGTGGAGCAAAGTCCTCTCTTTCTGCTCGTGACATCTTTCAGAACAGGAAAGGTGCACTTCCCCTCAGTGTTACTCACACCTCCAGACTCAGACCTCTTTGATCCCTTCTCTTTATCCATGGTCAGCAGTAGAGCTGAGACCTGTGACATAACACAGGTCTGTTACCTCCCACCAAGTTCTGTATTTTCAAACAAAAATTAGGTAATTCCATGACATCTTAAAGGGAATTAGGAAATTCCCAGCCCTGTGTGCCTTTAGTAATGTCTCTTCATGATACCACAGTGAAAAGTATTTCACGCATATACCCACCAAGCATCTAGAAATACCTAATTCCACAGTTGTCATAGCTTTTTCTAATGTTTACTGTCCTGTTCTTGTGGCTACTGTTACACTTCCAATGGTGATGACAGAGGAACTATTTCATATTTACTTGAACATTATTTAGAGAAAGATTTAGTCCACAACATCTGAGAAATTATCTCAGAATCTGCACTGATGGATTAAGCCCTGAAAGTTGAATATAACTCTACTATATCGCAGGAAAGTATCCCTTAGAAAATGGTATTCTTTTAAGCTTTGTTGGGAAGCAGGACACTGTCAAAATATTTGCTGCTGTTCTAAGTCCCTTGTCAGTAGCACTGTAAGATAAAATCCTTTCCTCTCTCAGCCAACATTCTGATCTAGTGAATTATCTATGATATTGTCAGTAATGCAAGATACAAGAACTGATATAATAAGTGGAATTAAGCTTATTTTAAAAATCACTAACGATTTAGGGCGTTTGTTGTGTGTTCACAAGAAAAATAATGATTTGACATAGCGCAAGCTCTAGTCTTGTAAGTTTTGTAAGGGATAGTAGTAGAAATATGCAGTACAGCAGGCTGATTTCTCTTGCTTGGAGACATTTGCAGGTTTTGGGAAGCAAGATATTGAGATTGCCTTCATTGCAATGAATACTGAAATTGCTTCAGTGGCAGACACCTCCAGAGCATCATCTTATCTCTGACCTCAGGTGGGGACCATCCACGTCCATCTGTACCTAAGCTTGGAATATTTGTAATGTCTATGTTAATCAGCCCAGGAGTTCTCAACCAGCTCTTTTGTTGGCTCTTGAAATAAGCAAAGAGGAGCAGAAGCAGCTGAGGAGCAGTCAAGTGTGGCAAGAATGGGCTTGGAAAGCAAGATTGAATCTGTGGTGTGACAGGACTGCTTAGACAAGTTTGGGACTGTGAAAGAGTAAGGACTCATGGCAGAGGGGATCCTGTGCTGTAAAGAGTGAAGTTGAAGGATGCAGTTTGCAATGCCTTTAGTGAGGCAAGGAAGCTCATGGGTGGATGAACAGAGAGAGGTAGGAAGCACTGTGGAGAAAAGGCTGTGATGGAGGGGCAAAGGACCCATGCTCTGTGCCAGCCATGCTCTGAGGGACACACACGGAGTGACTGGCATTTCAAAGCTGCACGTTGTCCTCCTGGCTCTTCTGGATTCTCCGTGCTCCAGCTCTCAGTTTAGCAAATTCAAGTGAGCCAGTGGGTTCATGTAGGTCAATCACACTTCCAAGCCAGGTAGATATATTTAGTTAGTGCCTTCTACTTCCAGTTGAAATGGGCAACGCCCATGAGGCTGCCTCATCTATAAACAGTCTGTAAACAATATGATTATAGCAATAGCAATAACAGAGCTTCCATCCCTATGACAAGTGAAGGGGGTGCTGATGAGATCTTGAAGAATTCTACCCTCTATGGGAAGAAATGAGCTTTTTGCTATTAACTTTCATCATCAAAGTTGTCTCAACATGAAACAGTTCTCATTTCACTGTTTTTAAAGCCTAAAGGGATCCTAATGGCAGTCTATGAGATGTTAAGGATGAAACTCCTTTTCTTAGGGGTGTATTGGTAGGAAATTGAACTCATGTGGAAAACATCTGGGTTTTGCTTTGCTATCTGATGGAAAGACAATTTGTAGGCTGCTGCAGTTGTCTCTTTTTGGAATCTTTCATAAGGAGCACATCTACTGTACAACTCTCATTTTCTACAACTGGAAAATTTTCTTGTGATGTATACTATTTTTTATTACAATAAAACACATGAGAACTCTGACAACTTAATGTGAGATGCAGTAGCAGCTACTATTCTGAGTCTCAGCAAAAGAAGAGATTAGTAAAATGTACAAATACATGGAGTGTTTCTCTAAGATGATAAAAAATGATAGCAGTTAAAAGAAACAAGCTGCAAGACTACAATCTACAATCTAATCCTATAAATATCTTGATATATCTAGTAGAACAATTCTCATCTATGTCTTCATCAAAAAAACCCCAAACATTCGGAAGCAGCAACATTAATGAGAAGTCTTTTTTAAAAGAACTGGAGTTATTTTTTTCTATGCAATAAACAAATAAAGGGTCATCAGCTTTGTTTACATATTTGCAAAAATTAAAAAATGTGTATGTTCAGACAGTCTAACAAATTTATTTTTTCATATTTGTTAGCATTAGAAAGATTTCTAGAAATTATTGTTTTTCCTTGTCTTTCAGAATGTTTTAAATAACAAATATATTGTATTTCCTCTACAAAGGGCTCATTTACTTTCTATAATAAGAAATAATTGTATATAAAGGCTGAAGAATGTAGATGTCTAATGCTGCAGTTGGTCCCTTTCTGATTTCATCTCATACTTCATTATACCTGGAGTTCACTCTCTGAGGTATCCATTTTCTCTTTTCTAATAGTCCTATCAAACATATTTTTTGCAACAATTGAGGCATTACCTCACAATTTCTATGTACTATTTAGCAAATTCTGTCCCCCCTCGCCTCTCTGCCCCTATATAATCACCTGGAAAAAACCCCATTTTTTCAATTTTTGCACTTAAGTCCTTTTTATTCTCAAAACAGTGATGTCACTCAGCCCAGGGCTGGTTAGTGACAGATCTATGGTAAATCAGATCAGTCAGCCATGAGGGTCTCCAGGAATGAGAGATGTCTTCTTTCTGTATGAGAGGTGTCAGTGCTAAATCATTAAATCTGTGCATTAGTACTAAAGAATAAAAAAAAGTTGATTTTGTCCTTCTTACCTTACAGCACTTCAGCAGCTTTTAATGGCAGAAATATGCCATGTTATTTATTAGCTCCAGTAACCCAGGGGTTCTTTTTCATTTTAGTCAGCAAGCTGTGAATCACCCACTGGGCATCTGACATGTACTGCAGGACTTCAGGGACTTAAGACAAATTAGACTCAGTTATTAGAGTCTCATCTTAGAATGTGTCTTTGTTTATAGGCTACTTAGAAGCTATGAGTACAGATTTACTAACTGAAAGTTATTTTCCATGTACATAAAACACAAATTTGCTAAAATAGACTGGTAAATGAAGTTAACTCCTGGAATTACTCTTAACTACTAAAAGGCAAAGTCTGCTTAATGGTGCTAATGAGATACTCGATGAGAGTCAGGGCACTTCTTGAGGCATGAGTGTTTTAATATCATGAGTATGCCAGCTGGAATGGCATGCTCTTGAAGCATAAAGAATATCTCAAGACGTTTTCTGGTTTTTTTTTGCTTTGCATTGCACAGAATCCCTTCCTTGTGACAATGCTTAGGACTGCAAAAGGCCTAGGCTCTGCTAGAAAGTTCATTGATGAGCTTGAACATACTAACAAACACATGGTTTTTGTGTCACCATTTCATATTTAAAGACTGCAAAGATGCAAAAAAATTTGGTTGTGCTACTTTAAAATATTTTTAAACTGTAATTTATTATTAAAATGATAATACTTTAAATGAACAAATAAAAATTAATGTGAATGTTACGTTTGACTCTGGTAAACTTTCCTTTCTGTGGCTTTTGTAGATCAATGGATTCAGAGAGATCTTCTCAGCATCTATGAACTTCCTAAGCAGCTGATCTCTTCATGGTGTCTGCAGAGTAGGTGATGCTAGACATAGCAATAGCAGCTTCATGGCAACTGGAATTCCTACGGATACACAATACAAAGTTTTGTATTAAAATCATTCCCTACAACTTCCAAATGGCAATTGCCTAATCGCAGTGTTTCTTGTACAGAAGTATGCAAAATAAGATAAACACTGAAGATTTTAATTATACTAAGCAGCAAAAAAATTTGTTAAGGGACATGATTTTCCAGATATAATTACTATTACATATATTAAGACTGTACCTACAAACCACCATGAAAGGTGGTTTTCTCCTGCTGGTAACAGGTAACAGGGGACACTTGCAACTTCACATACCTTCAAAGGCAAGTCTCAAACAAAACAGTAGTAGACATACAGGCAAAAATGTCACAAACATTGAAGAAACCAGTAAGAAATGCTGGAGGTTTCTGTATGACATACCTGCTATGCCTTTTTCTAAGCAGAATTCTCTATGCCAGGCATAACTGTAGTTCTGGTCTTCCAAGTTATGTGACTGCATAGAGGAATAAGGATCCTTTTTGCAGCCACAGTCACATTTTAGACTGATAACCGTGACCGGGAAACAGTGCTAGAAGCCATGCAGAAACAGCAGATAACAGCAGAAACAGACATAAATGTCAAGTTTTGCATTTTCATTTCTGCACATAAAGAACAGTAATCCTTCACTCAGTGTCCCAGTGACAAGATTTATTGCATATATTGCAGGCCACCCAAAATGCTTTGGGATTGCAGTATTCCAAGAAACAGCAAATGAGAGATCTCAAGTGTATGAGTAAAGTAGATGAGATACTGGATTTAGTTTTGGCATTGGGAAATCATTTCTAGCTGTAAGGACAGATGGGTGCTAGAATTCATTGTGTCCATAACTGTGCAAGGTCTCTCACTGGGGACATCTGCAAACAGGTTAGAGAAATGTCTGTCAGAAATTGTTTATGGAAAGCTGAGGGTCCTGTTAGGGGGAAGGTGGATGGCTTGTATGATACTGCCAGGTTTATTCTGTGAATGATTTGGGGATGTGACATACAAAAAGCTAACAAAGAAAAATATTTTTTTTTCTTTGTGTTCTATTTATGGACATATTAAATAAGTGTTTTCCAAAGTCTGTATTAAAAATATTGTTGGTCATCATGAGCCACTGTGCAATCCTTCTTTATGGGCACAGTTATGAAATGTTTGTAGTGGTGGTATTTAAGCCTCATGGTGGCAAATACCACTCATTTTACCAAGAAAATATATTCCTCTTCAATGGATCCCAAAGCTCTTTCATTAAATGTGCTGTCTCCTGCTCATTTTATGGAAAATTTGGAAGATTCTCACATAGTAAAAAAATCCCTACAGGTAATTTATAAAAATTTACATAATTTTCTCAATTGTAAAATATTTCTTTCTCACCTTTTTGCTTTCAAAGGTTTACAGACCATGATTTTCACTTCATATCTATATGAAGTTTGGGTTTCTATATTCCAAAGTACTGTTGAGCTGCCAAATGTCACCAATCTATCAAATTACTTTAATTCTGACTCATAAATTGGTCAGCTTACTCCAAAAATTCATCATCCATATTAAATTTCTTGAACAAACTCATCTAAAATTTGAGTTTTCATGGAAAAGTAAAGTAGAAATTACGAAGGGCCATTTGGTACATCTCTCTTGAGACAATCTGCTTCTACTACCTGAAAGCACCACAAAAATACCTAGATCTGATTTGATTATATTCTCGGGGAGAATAAATCATTCAAATTGTTCCTCTGAAAAGTTATACTGATTTTATGCCCATTTAAGTGAGATGGAAATCATATGGTTCAGCTGTGTCACAAATTAAAAAATACAGTAAAAAAAGTGATTATAACTACAACTACCATTGGTAGCATACAACTGGAAAGCAATAACCTCTGGAAAAATATACTTTTATTATCATAGAATAATAGATGCAAAGAATAACTTGAGTTGGAAAATACCTATAGAGATCATCATGTCCAACTCCCTGCTCCTTGCAGGACTACCTGAAAACAAAGCAGATGACTGAGAGCATTGTCCAGATATTCCTTGAACTCTGGCAGGCATGGTGTTGTGACCACTTCCTTGAGGAGACTGTTTTCAGTTACCAACCATGCTTTCAGTGGAGAACCTTTTCCCAATAACACTCTCATTTGATGTCTCTGCTCTTAGAGATTCCCTGACATTCAGATGTTCTGCTGTGGGAGAAGTGTTGCCACAGCTAAATGCTCTTCTGTAGCTAATTTAAGTACACAAAAAAGTAAGAACCTTTGCATTTTAAGATCTTCTAACCTGAACATTATTGTCATAGGTGTGTATTTAAAGCCTGCAGATTGACCTTTTCCATGTGTCACGACAAATATGTGGCAGACTTGCAGTTAAATATAATTTTGTAGTGCCCATAGCCACAACAAAGAAAACTGATACTCATGACAATGGCTAGTTTCTCTTGAATGCTATTAAAAAGCAGAGCTGCTCCAGCTGATATCTGAAAGCTCACTAATGTGCAGCTAATTACATGCTTTTCAGAAATGTCAGTCAACCTTTTAGTCTTTGTAAAAGCTCTACCAGTGGCAATATGTGTAAAAGACAAAATGAGACAGAAGGTGACCAAAGTCCTTTAGAGACATCTTCTTAAAGGAAGTAAAAGGACACAACTTGATAGTCACTAATGATATGTTTGCAGCACAGTTAACCAAGATTATCTTCTTTGACCTTTGCATTTATTTTTTAAATTAACCCTTCATTTTTTATACCAAACCTATCACTTAAAATATAGTAATTCTTGTAATTATAATATACATAATCAGAGGATGCAAAGTTAGTTTATTATCTTGCTTTGAATTATCTGTACTGGCCTCAGAAACAACCACTCACCTGCTTTAGGTCTCTTTGTTTAGTGCTTAGTAAATAACAAAGGAGGTTCATGAAAGGTGCTGTGATTGATTGCAGGAAATGGTCTTGTAAAAAAGCAATATTAGTCTGAGGAGATTTTGAGATTTGATATAGATGGGAGATGGTTGTTTGAGCTCTATAGGGCAAATCATAAACTCGTGTTTTGTGAAGAGAAACAGAATGCTGGTACACTATTTTTGCACAATTAGAATTAATATCCTTATCTGTTTAATAGAAGTTGTGTTCCATAAAACCTGCACGCTCATTGCTCAAATGCAATTTTAAGAATGAGGAATAGCTGTAGATAAAGAGTAAAAGTATATGATCTTAAATTTTGTTGAAAGATGTGGATTATGTACTGCTGTGTGAATATAGAATAAATTTAGCATGGGAATTATACAAAAGTCTGAAAAAAATTAGAAACTTCTTCCATTGATCATATTCACTTTACTCAAATTTAAAATTCCTGTTTTTCCCCACAATAATTGCTACTTTCTCCCTGAATCCCCCACAAGGAACACTAGGCACAGTGGCTGTTTCACCAGGATTTTGAGGTGATGTCACACAGGCAGGATCTGTCACTCTTTAGTGCCAGACCCTCTCACTAATATGATGGAAAATACTGTACTATGTATGTTGCCCTGCCATAGTGAAGGAAAAACTCCATCTCTTACTGCTAAATATGAACAACAGGGCAAGATGTAAGACAGGGGAGAACCCAATCCACTTTTGTTAGACCAGGCATTCCAAACTCCTCTTGATATGCTCATTACAGCAGTCTTTACAACTACTGTTTGCTTTTCTTATTGCTAAGAGAGGAGGATTTGCTCCCTGGTGATTGAATATATCTGTCTCCAAGGTACCCAGTGCTCCTTCTGGACAACGTTCAAACTTGGTGCTATAAGCAAAGTTCCAGTCTCAATTCCAGTCACTCAGCAGCAGTTCATAGGTAAGGTAAAGAAATGTGTGAGATACATACAAAAATAATGGGGACAACACAAACTGGCAGATACCGGAAAAATATAAAGCACTATTTTCTAAAGGTCCTCTATATATCAGCTGAGTACTGGTAATAAGTCTGTGGAAATCTTAGTGAGAAAACCTATATGAGAGGAAATAAAAGTCAAAGATGACATCTAGCCTGTGGTCCTAAGAAACAGGGAAGATGGTGAGCCACATATATCCATTAGAAATGTTAGGATAATTGCTATTTAAAAGCCATGTAAAAAAGCGACTCATAATGCCATTTCCATTCTCTTTTTTCATAAGCCAGCTGTACCTTTCACCTTACAATGAATATATTCACAGAAATAAATGGGTAAAAAGACATTTTTCTCTTCTGTAGAAATATGCAGATGACAGCTTACCTTTTGCCATTGTAATCTCTCTCTTAATTTTTTCACTAATAATGTCATGGAGAAATACAGGACAGAAGAGAAATAGACTGGTTTTATTTTTGTGTATGCCATGTCAACTCAAACTGCAAGCCTAACAGTAAAATAAATGAGGGGAAGCTAATGATATTCAGTTTTCCACAGCTGTAACAAGTCTTGAAGTCTTATTGCAGCTGATATGCTTCTTTAGGCAAAGTAGTACCTAGTTCTCTCAGACTGCTGTGCAACTGACTTGTCTGCAGAGACATCTAGAGAACTGCCAACTTACACTGATTTAACTGAGCTCAGAATCAGAAACAAAGAAGGGCAGACTTGTCCTTTCCCATCTCCCACGTTGTGCTGTCATGTCCATTTTGCCTTCCCCCCACCCTCCACACTCCCTACAGTGATAATTTTATTTAAGTTAAAGGACAAATTCATGAAAATTAAGAATCCCTGATTCTCACTTATATGAGAAGTTTCTTCCTTATAATGAAATTAAGATCAAATCCCCAAAAGCAAATATCTGAATCCATATGACTGAAAGGATTGTGTTTCTCCTTGCCTAACTTGTGATAATTTTTGGGCATTGATACTATTCAAAGTTTGGCAATACATGATAAAAAGTCTTGTTCAAACTCTGCTTTGTAGCTAGTTCTTATGTCTCAACAGCAAAGTGTGTGCTGAGAGAAGAGAGATACATGGCTTATTTTTTATTCCCTAAATCTTAAAGCTTTTGAGAAGTGATTTTCACTTAGTTGTTAGTAAGTTACGAAGACATGTTCAGATCTTGTGATCATTGACTCAGTTTTATCACTTAAATAAGGTCTGAATTTAGACTGTTAAAGAAAGCACATTTTTATACTTAGGGACTCCAGTGATGGAACTACTGGTCTCTTTTCTGTCATAAAAGCCTCTGTGGCAATTCACAGAGAAAACTTCATTAGCCTGAATTGTCAGAGAATGCTTATAGCCTAGTTACAGATATCACTTCTTATTTTGGTGGTTGCTGAGAGACTCTGATCCTTTTCTTTTTCTCCTAGGAAATCTTCCTTGTAAAGTAAAACTTTAAAGTCAAAGCCACCAAAATTTTAAAGTTGAGAGTGGCAAAATGGCAGTTCTTTCTTCTGCAGAATAAGAAGTCGATGGTTAGAGATAACCAAAAACCAAAAAACACAGCCCACAAACCAGAATCAGAGTGATCAGCCAGCTACCTGAAATATATCACCTGAAATATATCACTGGACTCCTACAGAAGTGCCAAGGTACAGCTTCACTCCAGCCTCCTTCCACACCACACAACAGCACAGAAGAGGCTGGAAAAGCTGGAATTCACTAATGAGAAATAATCAAAGTGAGAAGGATGCGTGAGCTTATTATATTTACCTGTACTTTTCCTTCAGTGGCAACTAGAGTCAGGATGAAAGTTTAAGGGGACCCAACTTAATACCAAAATGTGGCTGGAACTGCCTTCTGTAAGCTACAGTTGCAGACCTTTTATCAGAACAGCTCAACAAATCAAGGGCACCTGGTTAGATAGAGTCTTGCCCAGAAATGGGCTAAAGAAAAGGGAAAATAAAGATAGAAAAGAATTTTGATGTTATGCCATTAAATCCTTTTTTTCACTCTCAAATAGAGGCCTGATACAAAGACAATGAAAATAAATAACCATAAAATAAATGCTCATTTCCAAGAGATGGAAACTGATGCAGTATAAAAATCAAGTCACTGACTGAAATAATTTGGAGATACTTACAGGTCATCTAGTGAAGGAATTTTACATTTTTTCAGCTACTTTATGGTAACTTGTACGTCAGCATTTTTGCATCAAATGACAGGTGCCAGAATTTGATTCTTTCCTCTTCTATTTCATATGTTCCAAAAGAATCAAAATAATTTCCTGCCCTTCTCTATTGTTCCATACCTGAATGACAGTTGCCAAGAATGAGATTACAGGTATTTCGAGCATCTTGAGAGTCATAATCCAGAAAGCTATATCATCACCTAACACACCAACTACACCCTGTTGATCATTCTCCAGTCATTAGAAACAATGCTTAGCTGACATATTTCTGCACTACCTTCCCACTACTTACTGAATTCCTGAATGGTTTAGGACTAGGGGGAGGAGACTAATGTTTTTCAGACTGCAGGTATGTTCAGGGTCTTGCATAATTCTTGGCTTCAAGGGCTGTAAGTGAAAATTTTTATGCAAACAGCTTCCTTTCACATGAGGATCAGAGCTGAGCTCTGTCTTGGGAGCTGGCTGACCACAGCTGCCAGGAGTGAGAAGGCTGCTGAAAGTGCCTACAGAAGCAGTGAGAGGATAAATGATACGGAAACAAATGAAACTTCCTCTCTGGTTGAAAAACAACAGCCTGAGAGGAAGCGGATGAGGGAGCATCACACAGAAACGAGGCAATAGTGGTGGAAGCTCTGGGTGAAAGCAGCATTTTCTCTGTGCTGGGATGCACTAAGCCAGTATTTTCTGGTGAAGTCTAGCTCTGCATGACTCCTTTGAAAGAGAAAGCCTGGTTCCTAGAACTAAAGCGTCAATATCAGGAAATGCACAGAAGTTCCACACCCGCATTAATGCTTTGATCCGTGTCATGTTATTCAATTCCTAGTCACACTTCTGAGGTGCTTTCTTGGTCTGGGTGGTGGAAATACATCAGTATTACACTGCAGAAGACTTCTCCCTTATATCACCTCTTGCAGCACAACACAGCCACAGTAGGTATAGCACAGTAGGAAAATTGCAAATATGATTCCCACTACTACACTGAACTTGGAATGTGGGAAAATCCTTTGGGATAGCTATTAGTAGAAGTAGATACAGCAGGTTTTTTCCTCAATCAGAGGAGTCACTGCAGTATATTTCAGATGATTTCTAACAAAGCTAGAGGAAATGACACTGGGAGAGATAATTTAGAGGAAAAAAATTTGGTATTTGCAGCAAATTCCAAAAAGTTTGTGATTTTAATGACAGAAGTGAGTACAGTTCCGATTTAGACTTTTTTTTTAATCTAATGCTTTCATTTTTTTTTCCTTTCTTTTTTGATATCAAAGATGGGTCTCTTTTGAGCAGGAGATTGGGCTAGACACTGATGTTCCTTCCCACCAGGATTATTCAATGATAAATATGTGTTGACAACTATTTTTTCCTGAACATGTTTTATTGAGGATGTTGAAAGATCAGCTGACTACCTCCCACACAGAGCAAGTATTTATCCATTCTGACTGATCCCACTTCTGCTGCCCCAGTCATCATTATGATGCCCACATTAGCCCAGCAAATGACTTCTGTTCCCAATTCTACTGAGCTTTCCTCTTCCTCATGTGGGACAGAGTCCTGACCCTTTTCAGACCAACTCCCTCAATCCAGGTACACCCTTTTCAATAATATTTTATTTTATCATTAGCATTTTTTTCTGCTCAGGGGAAAGTGAAGTTGTGAATAGAGAAACAGGAATAATTTCTGAGCCTGATGAAAAGAGAGACAGTATCACTGATAACCATCTGACTGTGGGAACAGGGCTAGTGCCATGCTTAGCCAGACATTGTCTGAAATGTTTATACTGAGGTGGAAAAGGGAAAAAGAAACCCTGCAAACTCATGCTATCAGTCCCCAAGTTCTCCTGCAGCATACTGAGTGTTCAGTTTCCATACTGCCTTACAAATTTTCTTCAGCTTTTTTCCAAAGCTGCAAAGTCTGTTTCACTTGGCTATGTAAAAAGACCATCTGATCTTGACAGTCACTACACCAGAAGGGTTTGTAAGTGATTTGTGCAGCCCACAAAGTCGTTATGGATGCACAAGGAGGACTGAACCACACAGTGAGCCCAAGCCCCACTTATAGCCCAAAGGCTTATCCTAACAGCCATAGAGCCACAGTGCAGAAAACTCAAGTGATTTTGCTGAAGTGAAATAAGGCCCTAGAGCTTGCTAACCCAACTTTAGCCCAGGGTTTAATTCCCTTTTCCAGCTCTGTCACACCAGTAACAACCATTCCCTCTGCCCTCCTTAGCTACAGCAGCAAATGAAAGAGCTGTAAATCAACTTCCCTTTGGATACTTTTCTGTTGAAGGGAATTTCCCTCTATTATTATAACACTCCGAGAAAAGATTGTGCAGTGTGAACTTTTAAATAAAAGTGCTTTTTACAAATTACTTAAGACGCCTGTTAAAATAGATGTTAAATTTCAAACATTTTGAAACACTGTTTCATTTCTGTTGAACTTTCATTCCACTGCATCATTAAGTTACAAACAGTGAGGAAAGGGAAGCCACACCACAGGGACTGTGTAGCCCATGGATTGCCCCTGGAAATATTCCTTCTTGCACAAAGCTCAGCAACCACCTCAGCACTGACGCTGAGGAATAGGCTGTCTTTCCAGTAAAGCTCCAAAGTGTTATTTGAACGGAATTAAATTCAATTATTTTATAATTAACTTCCGCTCAAGTTAGGAATTCATTAGCTTTAGGAAAAAACAAGGACAGTTACACAACCCATCTAACACAGTTGTTCCGTGCAGCACCCTATTTAGCACATAGCACAGGATAGTTTTCTGGAAATGTCATAGCATGACTTGTAATATTTTCTGTGGTGTATGCTCATGTTAATAAGATACTGGAGTGTACACTTTCCAGGTCTTTCTAAAGAGGTATTATTTTTATTGCAGTTAATATGGTAAAATGAATGAAATTATATCAGCTTCCATAAGCTTATCTAAAAGCACTATTAAAGGAGATTAGTATATTGCAAATGGAGTAAGAGAGGAAAGACGAACTGTGAATTTGCCTCCTGTATCAGGCTGAAGGACATCTCTGAATAACATTATAACCCATTGCTCCAGGAGTTGTGACTGTGGCCTTTGAGAGTACTCAGCAACCCGAACAGCAGACCTAATTTTGTCAAATGCTTAGAGATGCGCTAAAGCTATCTGATGCTATCTTTCTTTTTTTTTTCTTTATGAAATGGAAGGAGAATCTTTCCTGAAAAAAGTCTTTGCTTTTTTAAAAAAATACTAAGAGAATTACCCTTTATTTAAAACAAGTAAAAACTTGTTTTTCATATTTTACATAAAAAGATTATTTACATATTTGATTTATTTGTTCTCATGGTGAGAAAAAAATCACTTAGATAGCAATTTTAATGTAATAATGCAATAGTAATTTCTATGTAAGTGTGAAATATGGAAATAATTTTTTAAAAAATCCAAACACTTGTAACTTTACATGTTTCTATCTGTTAAAGTCTCTCCAAAGACATTTTTACTCTAAAAAGAGTACTAATTTCTTATTGTGGTTTAAGCCTTATATGATGTTAATCTGCCTTATGTATGACTGGGTCCATTCATAAATGCCCTGCTTTGCACATATATAAGGATTTTATTCTCTTTGAGGTCAATGGAGATTATTTGTTCTTTTGTCAAGGAGGAGTTTAAAAATCTGTGAAAAAGTTCCCCTTTGAGAGTTTTTGAAGTATTTGAATGTTTATTTTCTGGGTTTTTGGTCATATTAACTGCCTGTGCAGATTTCAGAGATATTGCGGATAGTTCAGCTTCTGATAGTTCAGCTGTGGTTTGGATATTTTACTGTGGATCTGAATTTCTAATAGGTAAGTACTACCTGGGAAATGAGCTTTTGTGGCCTCTCCATGGTAACTCAAATAATGCTTTCCTCTCATACATTCCTGTGAATTTCTATCTGAATGCCATGTGTGAGAGAATTTGGCAGAATAGAAATGGCCTCCCTAAAATAAAAGGGCGCATTTAGGGAGCCTGCAGAATGCATGTCACTGATTAAAAGGATTCTCTATGATTTGTCTATAGCTGAGTTTCACAGCCTACCTCACATGTCATTGCTGGAAACCAACTTACCAATTCTTGACTCATACACATGCCACAAAATACCAGTACCAGCTGCTCCACTGACAGATCCACTCGACAGAACTAGAAATCTGCCCAGCAGCTACATCCACTACCATCCTCTCTACTGTCAGCAACAAGGGGACTGGTTTCCTTTCTCTGCGAATGTAGTGGAACAGAGACCACATTTCCCAAATGAGACTTTTTGTCTCCAAAAAGCACACAGCAAAAAGATAGACACATGAAGCAATCAAAGAAGAAGATTCTGAAAAGCAGGTGTTTTAATGCTTTGTGTGGAATAGGTAAAAATGGAATAAATCAAGGAGCCAAACGGCATCCCTACTCCAGTGTTGAAACTTTGCAGGAATTTTGAGATGACAACCTGTTCTGTAATTTGACAAACAAAATGCTTATTATTACCTAGAAAATTCCAACAACAATAATATTCTGGGCAGTCTTAATAAATGTTATTTTAATTAAAAGAGATTTCCACTCTTTTCTGTGTGCTAATTAAATTGAAAGAAAACTCTGACAATTCCAATTAGCATTTACCACAAAATATGTATATGCAAATAAAACAGAAGGTAAATAATGATTTGAAAAAACAAAATCATACCACAGCAGCACAATAAGACAGGACATTGTTGCCAAAATTTTCTTGCCTAAAATGAGTCATCAGCATATATAACAGATACTGAAAGTATATGTGAAACATTTAAAAATAACAACAAGCCATACAAAGATAATACAAACAAAAAATTTGAAACACATTCACAATTATAATGTGGTGGAGGACGTTTCAAAAATGTGGATTTCCTTTTGTTCTAAATCTGAAATTAGTTTTCAAAGCAATTGATACTTACATTAATTGAGTTAATAGAATCATACCTAATATTTGGGAAGAGAATAGTTTCCTTTCATGGAAATGCTCTGGAACTTTAAAATTCTCAAAATGTTTGTGGGCACTTCAGGCCCTAAAACAATAAGAGAAACATGTTAATCCTACTGTAGAGAAGCATGTTGAGGAGGATGGACAGTAAGCTGCCTGGCTTATTCTGGACACCAATTTCTGGCCTTGTCTGGCAAGGCCTACAGCGACAGCACAGCTTGATCACCCCTGGTGAATCTAACTGGAGTAGTTTAAGAAGTTAACTAGATGCCATTAATGGTCTGCAGAGCACATTATGCTCCCAGTCTGAAAACTCAGACATTTCACCTTCAACTACCCAGAGAGGAAATTCGGGATAACTTCATTGCCCTGAACTGGGAAGCACTCATCTATTCTGATCTGGTGATACCCAAAAGAATGTATAAGCACGGGGACGTAGTAGTAGGACAATAAAGAAATTCCATCCTAAATTGTCAGCAAACATTCCCTTACCGTACAGACATTTTTGCTGACAAACTGTAGGGCTTAAGAGAAGTTCCTCGTGCTCTCCCCTGAGTGTTGCCTGGTGTAGCATTTGTGTTTTCTTTCTGGGCTCTTCCAAGACACTGCAATGCTCACCTCACCTATCATGCTGTGGCCACTGTTAGGGATATGATTTAGACGACACTACACTTATCCCAATTAATAAAGCATGGAAATGTAGGAAAAAAAAATGACAGCCAAATTTTTATTTATATCACCTAACCTTTGTTTGTCCTTTAAAAGGGCTCTGCAGAATCACCAGAATAAATTAAGTTCATTGTGTTCTGTGCTGCGTGATATTATTATTTTTTCACTGGTAAATAACTTAGACACTGCTACTGAACAGACAGACATACTTTGTGTTAAGTGGAACACCGAGATAGGTAGAAGAAATTTTGAGAAACTGACACTAATTACTTCTATCATATGTGTTTCTTAATATATTGAATTATTTTTCCATTAACCCCACAGGGATCCTATCGTATGAGTCATCAATGGCCAGGAATTCTCATTTCTAAAGGTCTACAGCCAGTGCTGCTGAAGATATCCAAGAGTGTGTCAGGTCCTTTCCTAATGGAGAGCAAATGCTCCCGCAATAAAAGGACAGACAAAAAAGAATTAAGGACAGCATGGTGTGAGGGGAGAAGATAATTCCCTGCTTCCCACTTAGGTAGTACTAAATAGGGTTTGTGTTCTACATTTTGTTTATTTTTGATGGTTCCTTGGTGGCTTGACACTAAGTGGAACTACCTAAGCTTGGTAAACAAGTGAAAATTTAAAGTATGAGCTTTTATTGCGGTTACTTAAAGAATCTCTTTGGTGCTGCTGAGGATATTCCTCATACAGACCTGTTCTCTGGACTGTGGTCAAACTATGGGTCAGAAAGCCATATCCTTCAGGCCTGGGCTTTTTGGTAAGGAGATCATTGCTGATCATTACCCAGATTTTTCACTTGCTTTCTCTTGAGATTCAATTGCATTTTTGTACAAAATCCTTTCCTAAATATGATTTTTGCTAACTGAGTGGATCTGAAGCTTTGGGTTTGTCCTAGGGTGACTTTATGATACTGTATTTCCTATCGTCTGCCCTATGCCAGACATGAATTCTGTGCCTTTAAAGCTAGCTCCGGGAGAGGGGGAGAGTCGGTGGAATTCCTTCGGGCGCTGTGTTCCAAACACAGATAACAGATTCACTCGCTTCTCAGCTCTCGGCTCTCTGCAGCAGGGAAGAGGGTGGCACTGGGAGCCCTGGGACTTTGGTTTCTTCTTCTTCTCTTCTGGACTGTTCAGCAACATCAGAACATCACCAGGAGGCTCTACATCTTGGCCTGGAGGGGCCCACGCCAAACCCCAGCTCCGGACAGGAGAAAGCCACACCCACAAAGGATTCTGAAATCTATCCAGGTTCTCTCCACAGTGAGAAGTTTTATTAATTAGCATTATTCTTTTTTCTGTGCCTGCGTGCACTTTACTTGTTAAATAAATAGGTTTTTTTCACTTTTCCTCTGAGGAATTTCTTCTCAACCCTGTGGGGGAGGGGCGGCTGAAACCTGCCTTCTTTGGAGGAGCCATTCCTTACAGAGCATTTCCCTTAATTTGTCTCAAACCGGGACAGGGCTTCAAAACCTCCTGTCTGAGACCAATTTTTAAATTCCTCCTTCCTTAAGTTGCTCCCTCATGGTAATAAAGATGTTTCCTCCTTTCAGAGAAAAAGAAGAAGCTACTTAGATTCACCTTTAAACTCCAGTCACTTTGCATGTTCACCAAGGATGGGTAAGATTTGCATAGACATATTTAGGGAGTGATTTGGATCCATGGATCCAGAAACCATCCTCCTTGCTCTCTCTCTTCTTTCACTGAAAAATAGGGGGAACCACATGGCATAGGACTGTGCTCTGTTCAAGACATAGATGCAAATTTGATGGCTGTTACTAACAGACCATTTGGGGTTGGACTACTTGATCCACCACTTGAATGACCAGGCAGGTTGTCCAACAGCTCTTCCACTATCTTTTTAGCCCCTTCCCTCTCTCCCTGCTTGTACATTCCAGGAAGACTCAAAGACCAGTGGCCTACTACAGAAAGTGGAAGTTTTCACACACCTAAAAAAAAAGACAGCAATGAGAGCATGTTGGCAAAAATACATCCACTGTTACTACTAATAACTAGTTTTAAAAACACAAGTCTGTTTGTTATAATGAATCCATTTTTGTTCTTTGCAAGGACCATAGGTGACAGATATGGAATGTTCATCAGAAAACTAACTAACCTGCTCATCCACAAAAACACTTCACATATTTTTGCATGGATTTAAGGGAAGGAGAGTAAAACTACACATAAATTATCAACTTCGTTAAAAGTAGTGTAATTCTTCACTAATGGGCAGAAAACATCTTTATTTTTTTTTTATTTGTGCAGCCAAAAAGAGTTTCCTTAACCCTGTCATACCACAATCCTGAGGGATTTCCCAACACAAAAGACACTAATTCCACACCAATGGCAAATGTATCAGCTCACTGTATTTAAACCAACTTAAACTGCAGAAAAGAGGATTTAGGTTAAATATGAGAACAAACTCTCAAACCTCTACACGGGACAGGCTTGCTCAGAAGGCTGTGACCTTTCTAACATGGGTACTTGCTAAAATAAAGTAGGAAAGTCTGTCAGAAATTACAAAGGAACAGCTGATCCTCCTTCAGCAGGGAGAATTAATTAACTTTCCCAGCTCCCTTCCAGTTCAATTTTCTAAGATTTTTTTTTTTTTAATAGTGATATTTTGCTAGGTTGCTTACATTATAGATCTTTGCCATGAGAAAAAAAAAGAGAATTATTCCAAAACATTTAGGATATTGAAATAGTTCCTCTAACTGTAAAAAACCTAAACAAACAACAAACCCCACACAGTTCTGGAAACTAAAGTAATAACTTAGTCTGTGTTGTGACTGGATTGTAAACTGCAAAAAGAAATCAGAAAAAGAGAGGTAAGTAGTTACTAATTTTGTGGGTTATTACCTTCAGCCTACTATTCAATATTGGTGATCCTTTTGGGTCCCTTCCAACTCAGGATATTCTGTCATAGAAGCATCTGGAAGAAAGACTATGTGACTGCCTTTGTGAAGACATATTTGTCTCTTTAATCTTTTCTTTTGTTTCTTCTTTACACTGGACTATGAAACAATCTCAAGCAATTCTAAAAATCTACCCACTTCCTTGTCCATGTAGACTTGATGAGGAGTTGATTTCTTTTTCTGTTAAGTTAGAAACAGTTGAAAAATCTGAGAAACAGGGCTGAGAGAAAATTATAAACACCCTAAAATTCATATGGCAAAAGTCATACTTTGCAAAAAATGGAGGTTAAATATTAGAGAATATTTTCTTTAATTTTTAATCTCCCTAATGTATTGATTTTTGAATTTGGCAATAATAGATCCCACCTGAGGGCAAGGAGGTAGACAAATGGCCTTTTCACGTCCCTTCCAGCAGTACTTTTTTAATACTCTGAATTTACTGACTAACTAGTTACTATTCCCTGTGGAGCAAAGACCCTTATACATTGAATTACATTTTAATCCTGGATGTTAACCAGTTTAAAGTAAATGAAAAGGTGCTTGCTAAAAAGGTTTGGACACTACTGTGGGTTTTTCTCTCATTAACAATAAAAGAAATATATTGCTATACAATCTATGTTGTAAGCTAAACAAATTAGCTACTAAAACTTAGTAACATAATTAAGCAATAGGCCCTGCTGTTGATGTCTCTGCTAGGAAATAACAGATAGCAAGGAGGGTTATACATGCTGAAATATATTTATGGCACATAAAGTTGCATTGTCCCATTACTGTTTGGTAAAACCTTCAGAGGAATGGATCTATTTTTCTGTAAGGGCAAGGATTTGTTTTCCTTATTTAAGGTTTTTATGTTAAAAAAAAAATCACTGATGTTTGTGTTGCTTAAAGCTTTATGATATTTAAAATCAGGATGCCCTCAGAACATGAAATCAGAGCAGGACAATACACCACTCTTTCCAAGTTACTCATGACAATGGATAGGACAGATATCAGAGAATCACTGGAACTGTCAGATGAGGACACAGTAAGGAGGACATTGGGCAAACTGATGGGACCTCATCCGTTTTACACAATTTCAGTGATTTAGCAACAGCAACCACATTTTTAAAGCAAATTTGACAAAAAGCTTTTGGCTCAAGGAAGGAGAAAATAAAGATTCACAGATAACTTTTATTTATTTATTATTACTACATGATCTTTAAGGTCCCTTCCAACCCAACCCATTCCATGATTCTACGATTCCATGTTTTATTTATGCTATGGAGTATCAAGTTCTGCAAGTCCTGATGCACTGTTTTGTTTTCTAAATAAAATGAAGGCACCAAAAATTTCCATCTCCTTGGAAATACTGTTACTTAAAAATATTTTCTGGATTTGGAGTAGCAGCGGTACCATAAATATCCTTCGAATATATGTGCTGGGCAGAAGGAGTACACGTCACTTAGCCTGGAAATAGAGCATTTTGATTAGTCTGCTAATGTTTAAAGAGTTAGGGAAGATTTAGTTAAAAAGCGATGGCCCAGCAGCCAGCTGAAGCCTGTTTAGTTTTGTTCTTTCTGCAACTGAAGCACAGATGTCTGCTACGTATGGGATTTCCTACCATCATCAAGAAAACCTAGTGCACACGAGCTCTGAGATGAGGCAGCCAGCTCCAGCACTGCAGATGGACAGACTTCCGGAAGAAGAAAGCCTCTAGTTTCCAGGAGCTCTGCTGTTCCCAAAAAGGTTTTTCCCATCTGAAGAACATTGTAACAGAACCACTTCAGCAATCATATTTTCTTGATTCTGGGCTCTTTCTAATACAGGTGTTTTAGTGCCAAAAAGGCTTATGATCAAATATGAATGCAATTTTGATTAAACACAGCACAGATCAAATTAGAAGACAGAGCAATCCCTTCAAGCAATACCTGTGAAAAGTTCTTTATCTTTGTCGTTAAATACATTTACAGACAGTTTATATGATTTTTTGCTTTTGAACTAATTAAAAGAAGTTAGAGGAGAAAGTGTCTGCAATAATCTTCCAATACACATTCAGTAGACAAAGCTTTTATTTCATATCCAACAAATGGGATTTTTTTGCATAGAAATTTATTGAGTAGTTTGATAACGAGATGGGGAAATGAAGAAAGGCTTTTAGTTTTATCCTTAAATATTTGATCACCTTGTTCTACCTGGACCACCGGACTGGGTTACTTGTGGTATACAGGTGGGTACAATTTTCTTATTCTTAAATCAAGCATCCATTTTCTAAAGGACTTTTTTTTTCTCTGCTTTGCTTCTCTTTGCTTCTCTTTCTTCACCCTTACCTCAAGGTATCATGGGAACAGAAGCTATGGCAGGAGAAGACAGCAGTGCTGATGTCACACTGAAGGTCTGATACATGAAGATTTTATGGCTAGGAAAAGACCTTTTTAGGAGGTACCTCAGAAAAATCCAGATGTAATAACATTAACCTTCCCAATATTTGCACTGGCATATGTTAATTTTTCTAAATAATTGATAAAAGTACTTAAAAAGTTAATTGGAATTATAGATCTTTTGTGCAAAGAAAATGCCCTTAAAAAAACCCAAATCCATAAAATAAAAACTGATTTTGTGGTTTTGTGATTTTTTTTTACATTGGTTCTCTATTTCCTCAACAGACAGACAAAAATAATTAAGAATGTGTATTCCAAGTCCTCTAATGTTACTCATCTTAATAACAGGAGATACAGTAGCATATCTTGCAATTATTAACTGCTTTATCTTTATCATCTCGTTTTCATGCTGAGAAATGTTTTGCTGCTTGATAGCTAAAGGCAAAATAGACCAATATTTTTAACAGTATGTACCAACTTAACTTTAATATTCAGCAGCTAAAGGGTCATCCAGAAGAGATGCCTTTGCAAAAATATAAATTAGCAAGAATCTGTTTATTATGATCATGTCTTTTCTAGGAAAAGAAGAATTTCGCTTTACATTTTTTAGGTACACGGGCAGAGGAAGATATTGCTGACATCAACTGAATAAGAAGTAACTCCTTTAAAAATATTTCTACATATTATCACGGTTTCAGTCTGTTCCTTGGCTCTAATAGGCTGTCCAGATCCAGGCTGTAGCTCAGAAAAAGAATGAGGAAGATGTGCTCGAAAATATCAAAGCATATGTGAAGAGAAAAGGTACAAGAAAACGGTGGTAATCTGAACACTGAAGGATTCTTTTATCATACTGAGACATTCTTTTATCATAAACTGTTACCTAGAAGTTTAGCATAGGCCTGAAAAACTGAGCATGGTAAATACATTTATGTCAGTCAACAATTGTCTCAAAATAGCAACAATTATTCAGAGCAATTTGAGGTCTTTGTTACGTACAAAGAAGGTCAATAACAATATCTTTGTCCATGCAGGTAGCTTGTTGATCACGAGAGGATGCATCCTCTCCATGCTGTAGAGCCCTTCCTTTAAAATATGAATATCTCAGAGCTTTTCTCTGGGAAGACGGAACCACACAGGTTGACGCATGAATGGCCGTGCTCTGAGTTAAAACACTTTGAGAAGGCAAAGAATTTCTCATTCCTGAGAACACCATACAGATCCCAAGACCAACTCATAATGCACAAATAAAACCTCGAGCATGCTGGTGTGAATGGGACATTTCCAACAATTTCAGAGGATCAGGATCTTCCTTAACTGTTTGAACTTGACAGAAGACAGAGTGAAGCTTGTTGCTCAGAGCTAATTCACCTTAACCCTGGTGACTGGAAAGATACAAAAGGATCTTCTGTTCTTGACCTTGCACCCTTCAGTGTTTTTTTAATTAGAGACGTTGCACTGTGCAGTATATAGCACAGCCCTCCTGTATCACTATGGCCCTGTAACCTGGAGCCATTGTTTTGCAAATTGCACGTTCCAGAACCAGTTTGTGCCTTTATTTTTAATTATAAGAATTTCTTTGATCACTTTTTCAGTCCTACAGAAATGAGACCTGAAGTGTATGTGAAATGTAGGGAACTAAGATCTGTCAGTTAAGTAATTCCTAGCTTTTCCACAAACAAATTGAAAAAGTAATAAAAAATTACACTTGAAATAAATGACAACATTCCTGATATGCAAAAGTTCCTAGTAAAGGTAGTGTCATTTCAGAGATAGCAACTTCAGATCTTAATTATATTGAAAATCTGAAAAACTGATGTCTGTTCTCTAAACTTTTCAAGGAGACCAGGATTGCATATTGATAAGAAAAAAAGTATGGGAGAATGAGATAAAATGTAAAAGGATTAAAAAGCTAAGTTCATCAAAAAAATCCTACACTGTATTGCCCAGATTGGGAGAATTCTTAATGTTTTTGGTTTTTCTTAGTCTTCCAGAAATTGTCATCTTAGATTTTATAGATTACTTTTCTGTTGGCATCATTTATAAATTTAAACCAAACCAAGCAAAAATAAACCAGCCTCTGCTTTACATGCAGAAACAAAATAATCTTTTCCAGATTGCTTTTATGAAACACCAGAAGATTAAAACTCTCACTTCCATTTTATAATTTTAAATTGGTGGTTTTATTTTTGCAGGTTTTCTGTTTGCAAATATATATATTGTTTAGACCCTGCACATTTCTTAGTAATGATGTTGCAAACCTAATGCTTTTCCAAACCCTTTCAAACCTAAGGTATACTAAGAAAATATATTTGTAATATATCCTCTGAAGGCACTGATCTCATTCTATTCTATTCTACTGTATCAGAAAATTGTTTTGTTGGAGTTCTCTTCCTCTAGCTCTGGCTCCTCCACAATCTGATTTCTATTGAATTGCAGATCTATGTGGGCAAATTACCTTTAATCTTCTAAGAAATTCTGAACATGCAGAGAAACCCTCTTCTGCTCCACAACCAATAATAGAATATTTAGTATGAAATGTTCTACACAGTGCTGCTGTCTTAGTCTTAGTTTTTAGTTTTAGTTTTAGGTTTTAACCTTCAGGTCCAGAGAGAATATAAGGTATTTTGCTGAGCCAGTGCACCAACATTTCAGTTTAATGTGCCATGTCATGTGTGTTTCCTCAATGCAAAATAGTCCAAAAATGATCCTGAAATGTTGATATTTTCTGTAGACGGAAAGGAAGTACAAATAGCACACATCAAAATGTTTGTGGTGTTATTAGCGAAAAAGCTCGGCTTTGCAGTCTATACTATATGCTAGCCTACCATGTGTTCATGTTCTTTCTCCATTTGTTTGTTCAATAAAAGATACAACATGCAGTGATATAAATTTGGAACATACTTGTCTTCAGCCACATTGGTTTGTCTTAACTCATTTCAGCATGAACACAGGGATTCATTGTCAAGGAACACCCTAGGGATCTCTAATACATTTTTTTTGTTTGTTTTACTTTCCTCAGAGATAAAATCAATTAGAAAGTATTTATTAAGTGGAACATTTACACAATATTTGAAGTGTTATGCTGTCCACACACAGTAAAACAGATAACCCTTTTTTTAATAGCTCAAATTTGAAAGATGAGAGAGAAGTTTTTTCAGCAGTCACAACCCACACTTTCACAACCAGGAACCATTTCTGTGTTTTCTGGTTTGGACTGAGATAGAGTTAATTTTCTCTGTAGCAGCCTGTAGGGTGCTGTGCTTTGGATTTGTGACCAAAACAGTGTTGATAACACATTGATATTTTAGCTATTGCTGAGCAGTTCTGACACAGCATCAAGGCCTTTTGTGCTTCTCATCCCACCTTGTCAGAGAGGATGCTGGGGGTGCACAAGAGGTTCAGAGGGGACACAGCCAGGACAGCTGACCTCACCCGACCAGAGGGATGTCCCACACCATACAATATCATGCTCAGCAGTAACAGATGGGGAGAGAAGGAGCAAGGGGGAATATTTGGAGTGATGTCATTTTTCTATAATTATGTTTATGATTGAAAGCAGAACTGTTGGTATGATCTGTTTAATATGAAAAATTAACATTGAAATTAAGTTTTTAAAAAAGAGTTTCTAGAATTGCTTGCAAAAAATGTTTTTATAAAAATATAGGCACTACTTTCAGGTTAAAAAATCTCATTAACTTAACTAATGTGCATTCAAAAAATATGCTACTTTGAGTTTTATGAGTTAATATTAGGAAATTTGTCCAGTGCACGATTACTTTGAGTGTGTAATAAAGAACACTGATTCTCACTGTTTTGAAAAGAAAAACACAGAACAACCTTTCTCTGAACGCCCATAGGAAATGTCGGTCCTACACTGTCGATTTCATTATAGTGTAAGAAACACTTTTGCCCTAAGTGCTTCTTCCAGCCCTGGTTCTTAATTGTTGTTATTTGGCAGCATGAAATATTGATGACATTGGTCAAAAAGATTGACAGCTGCATGAATTGTTATTAACCAGTCTGCTGGTTGTAGCTTAAAGTTCAATAAATACCAAGTTGCAGTATAAGCCTCAGGGAGCCTCCTTTTCTGAACAACTGGAAATTAACTATTTGATGTCTTTATAAGCCACCTGTCTTTTTCCCATTACCCTCTCACCCTACCCAATAATTTTGATGACACTAAAAATAAAAGGCTGGTTTAGTAATGCTCTCATAATTGGGCATCATGTCCCCTTCATGATTCTGAAGGAGGTAATGATCAAACATTACAGGAGATGTGACTACCCAGTTTGTTGTTCTCATTGTCATTCATCACCACAGTAAACAACAGAAAAATCATTCAGAAATGTCAGGATCTGAAAGAGAACATGGGACAGAATGATTTCTGAAGTGAGTCAGGAATAATTTGTGTAATACTGATACATGAAAATTTCACATGAAACATTTCATCCTCCGCAAACAAGTATTGTCAAGCTGTTATGATTTGCAGTTGTACATATATTCAATCACATAATAGCTTGCTGGAGAGCTTTAATAATTGTGTATTAGGGTGGAGGGCAAATCTTTTCCAACATAAATGTTCTTAACTTTTTTAATGGTGCTGTATACGTTCCCTTTTTAAAATATGCACATCTGCTACCTCTGTCTTGAATCTCAGTTGATTTTTTTTCCCAGAGCAAATATGCTACTTTTCTTGCTACAAGCAAACTTACATTTTTAACACTTGTTTCTCTGCTGGTTCAGAGATCTCTGGTATTAGCCTCCTTCTATACTCATTACTTGTCTATCTCAGTTCCTTGTATGTCAGCTGTTCAGTATTCTGTGTTCACTACTTCTGATGTGACATACTGTCATTTTGACTTTGATCAAAATAAGGTAATTGTAGCAACAGGAAGAATCCATTAAAGTTCCTCAGTGTCTGATTTAGCCAAGATGAATAGATGGAAAAAATACCTTGCTGAGTCAGTACACGCTAAATTGTACCAATTACGGAAAAACATGAATAGTGTAGCTGTATGTATATCTATGAGTATTCCAAAGCTTTATCCTCTCAGATGTACTTGAATCAATCATCACTTTGAATTTTCATGAATGATTTAGATAAACACAGCAGTGTCCCATAACTTAATTGCTACCACTGATCAAGCAGGTTGGTCTAAATTGTGCAGAGCTATTTAACCTGTACTTAACTTGTCGTGTGTGGATAATACAAAATATGATGCACTGTGCACAGGTTGGACTGAAATTTGGAGGCAGAACCGTAGTGAAGTACTTTTGATATTTTGAGTCACTAGGGTTTTTTTTTGTTTTGTTTTTTTGTCTGTTTGTTGTTTAGTTTTTTGTTTTGTGTTTGGTTTTTGTTTGTTTTATTTGTTGAGAAGGGAATTTTGTTGGTCATGGGTTACGAAATCTCCTGGGAGATTTTAATATTAAATGTGTTGCTGTTATGGTTAGGATGGATATTTAATGTATATTAATAATGACAGAAAATTAACTTTTTTCACAGAGATTTAATTGAACAATCTCTCTCCATGCCATTATCATTTTTATAGTCTGTCTATTAAGCTATACTGAGGCAAGGTTTTAATTTTATTTCCTCTAATATCAATTGCTTACTATCCCATGAATATCTTGAATTCCCTCTTATGCTGCAAAAGTTAGTATTGTGCCCAGCTTTACTCTACTGTACACATTAGCATACAGTAAGAGAATTAATAATATGTCTTGCAAGTTCAAACTTAGATAACTTTATGCACAACTTTCAAAATGTTTTATTATTTGAGTTTCCTTTTGGTAAAACAAGAAAATGTAATTATATGCTAAAAGGAATTGATAAGCAACTTGTTGAACCAATGGTTATAATCTCCTGTCTTTGTTCGCAGCATCTGTAGCAATAGAACTTACTGCATTTCAATGCTGACATTTAATCAATGCATGTAAATCACCTTGGAGGCCTATTATTCTTGTATTCAATAATTCTGTCATGCAGAATGCAAGTGTGTAGGAGAATTATATACAAAGTTTTTGCAGCTGAGGTCAAAAAGTGGCACACGTGACCATCTGCTCTTGGAGTTCCAAACTCCTTCTGACACACGGCATGGCATACACCACAATATATATGAATAAAATCATAAGACTGATGAATTAAAATTGTATCAGAGTTTTATTTAAGGGATTTTTTGTGTTAGGAAATTGTCAGCTGGTTGGAAGACTTTCCTATTGACTGTATAATACATTCCTTCTGTTTGCTAGCTTCTGGGGGCAGGTACAGATGAAAATAAATACCGAAGTAGCTGCTTCTGTACAGAAAGACTAAACTTTTAAAGCAAAATGCCTGGGTTATACAATAAAAAAACATGATAAAACCATAAATGACAAGAAAGTAACCCAAATAATTTACAGACAGGAATGGTATTTCAACATTTTCAAGTCAGTTTGTCATAAGAATTTAGAGTTTCTGGTCTCTGAAAATTTATAACCCACCAGAAGTGAAAAATGAATTTGTATTCAGGGCAATATCTAGAGGGAGAGTGACTGAAAGCATCAGAGGAAACAGTGAACAGCCAAGAACAATGGCACAGCAGATGGACTTGCTTTGGCACCTACATCTGTGCATGGGTAAGTCTACTCTGTGTTCCACCATCTTGCAATAAATGGTGTTTTATTTGTGAAGCATCAGTTTGTCCAAATAAACCTGTCATGTAGAAACAATCTAAGATAACCAGTTTTGGCCTCTCAGGCAGGTGAGCTGGCACCACACTGGGAGCAGAGCTTGAAGGTGGCCTGAAACCAGGAGAGCAGATGCAGCAATACATGAAGGGCAGATAGAGCAACACGCTGCTCACCTGCCTCTCAAGTAACTTCCTCCACTGAATGGTAGCTATGACAAGTCATGGAAGAAACCTGGGGAAATCAAACATGAGAAATGGAAAAGAGATGAGTTTTCTGTCCTTGATCACCATCCAAATTTTGCCATACTGCTTTTTCTTTAGTTTCCATGAGTGAGCCATTCAACCCAAAAGTTCAGATTAAAGCATTTTAAAACTTTAATAGAAATAATTTTGAAATATTTCCTTTCACCTTCATCTTTAAATATAAAGACATGTAATTATAGCTGAAAAATTATTTGGAAGCCATTCTACGGTTATCTGAACTCTAACAGAAACTCAGTAACTCTATAATTTGCTTTTCTTTGTTATTATATGAACATGATCTTTTTCTTTGACAATTTTCACTTTAAGAACATTTTTGTCATAAGGAACCTTTACCAATTTTCATTTGTCAAAAATTTTTGCCACATGAAATTTGAAGAGTTTATTTCAGAATTTTTTATATATATGCACATATATATATAAGTAATGATAACATACTGTAATTTTTCTCAGTGGACTCAGGATATAGTTAGGATCCATGAAGTCTTCCATTGGTCTGGTCTATAAACCATGAAAAATCAGCTGCAGAGGGATAGACACTTCTGATTTTTGACCAGGAGTGAATAAAAGGCACCAGGCTACATACATCCTGCAGCAAAAAAGTGGGGAGTTTAAAATTATCCTAAATTTTGAATGTGAGTGCAAAGGTTACTGCTTTGCATATCACTGGGTGCAGACATGGTAACTCTTTCACCAGAATAGTAAATGTAATGCAATTTTGTTATTGATTCTGCAATGTAATTTGCCACCTACCAAGGAACACCATGTCATATCTTATGCTTCTTTGCCCTGTCCTTGTCATGAGTAAATCATAACACTACTCTTGTGCTAATCCCTTTGTTCTGCTTACGGCAATTCATTGAGAAAATACAGTCTTCAAGTCAGATATAGGGGAGCCCTTCAGTCACAGGACCAATTTATAGAACCCTGTGCCAGCCCACTCTCCCCAGACACACCAATTAAATGTATGGAGGAGAGAGGGAAATGCCCCGAGTTCTGGTGTGCTCTTTTTCTCTGCCGTAGACCCAAGAGGCAGAGATCCCCAGCACAGAGCAATCAGCTCGGAGGTTGTCCCAGTAGCACTGGGGCTGGGACCTGTTCTGCACCGGGCACTGAAGAAAGAGTAGGTTTAGACTATAAAAAACTGTAGCTTCCTCACTGGGGATCTATCTGAGGTTATCTAAGCTCAGGCTGTGATTCACTGTTGGGAAAAGATTGTGAAGCAGCAAGAAGAAAGGCTAAAGCAGACAAACTAAATAAGAGAGCAAAATGGAAAGCAGTTATACAGTTTGGCAATGAGGTCTTTGTTATCATAGAGCCTCTGTGACCTTTAAGAGAGTCTGACTTGACTGGTTGCCTGAACAAGTTTCCACCCTGCAGTCCTGAGTCCAGTTACATGCCTAGTAGCTCATTTTAAAACAAACCTGCCATGCCACCAGCTTCGGAAGCTGCAGTGCATGCTGGCTGAACAGACTATGCCTTGGAGGCACCCTTGACAGTGACCTCCTTTTCGAGCAGGTCAGAATAGTTACCTGCCCGAGAGGCGCTGTCTTATTGATTCATCTGCCTCCAAACAGATGTACCACATATCTGTTTGAGATGCACCTGCTTCTCAGGGACTGGAAATTGAACACATATTTATTATACCTGGGAAGTATTCAGCCATGGATGATGACTGTAGCTTCCAGCAGATATGAACATGTGAATCTCTCTAAGGGGCAACACATACAAAGAATATGCCCCTTATGTGGGTCTAAAGCAATTATTGGAGATATTTTTAACTGTGTCCTCCAGGTACACCAGGCACCTGCCAACTCATGTCTGATTTATCTATTTTGTTCCTAAATACACAATTTTTTTTATGCATAAATTTTTATGCATATTAAAATAGTACTAGTGAACATATGCAGACATTAATTTTCATATCTAAACCTCCCTGTAATTACTTTTATTTGCTGATCCTTTGCCCTTTGAATTTCAAAGATTGTATGATGATACTAGTGAAAGATTTACCAGCTTCAAAGCTGGAACAAGGATACACCTAACTCTTCAGAAGTATCTGGATTCTTGTCCATAGATAAAATTCTGAAAAAAAAACCCTGAACAAACATTGAATTACAGCATACTAATTCTATTACCTATAGTAAAACTTATTCTGAGTCACAGGCTGAGCTTTGCTTTGGGAATGCTGAAAACAGATAGCAGAAATCTAAGAGTCTGTGACTGCCATGACATGAAGGTAAAGTCAGAGGATCAACTATTGAAAGTGGACATGGCAGAAAACCCGAAGGAAATATCATGCATTCTCTAGCAAAAAAGGTTGAGATTCTGATTTTTGAGCTTCTTTCTTTTAGGAGATTATGTGTTTCATGGAGACAAAAATTGGTTGTACCTGCTATTTACTGAAGAGAAAATGAAGAATCTTGGTGGCTTGAGAATTCCTTTATTGAAGTTAAGAAGTCTTTGATGATCTGCAGCTGAGGGCTTCAGTGCATTATCATTTTATTCCGTGAAAGAAAATAGATGACAGGGAAAGTAAAGCCAGACTTCTGTTCTGTTTTTTTGAGAGTCCACTGAGGTGTAGTCAGCTCGTGTACTTCATAGGGCTGCCCTTGGAACAAGAGAGCCACAACCAGATTTGCCACCCTCTTTTCTACAGCCCTGAGCACAGAAAAGACAACCTGACTAAACCATTTACAAA
The DNA here is from genome assembly GCA_013397775.1 of Eulacestoma nigropectus. Lineage (NCBI taxonomy): Eukaryota > Metazoa > Chordata > Aves > Passeriformes > Eulacestoma > Eulacestoma nigropectus. The sequence goes on along the minus strand of VZTE01000432.1, from coordinate 254,721 downwards.
CTACTAAAAATAGCTGGCAGTTTGATCCTTTTTACCCTTGGCTTTTATTTTCTCCTATGACATTAGGTAAACACAAGAGGAAGATTAAGTCACACAAATTTATATGTGGGCTATATGTAAAATGAGCATGTGACATCTCTGAACATAAGGTCCTTTTGCCAAATGGAGACTTGTCATTCTTTTTCTTCTTTGCACAAACAAGCATGTGCAAGGTGATTTAAAATGAGGAATTGTTGAAAAGTACAAATCCTGTGTAGTAGAGGCTAAAACATTAGGTGGATTGAATGAAGTAGAAGCTTGTCATTTATAATCAGTTTTAATCACATTCAATACTCTAAACCAGATTGAAATTGAACATTAGTGGTTTAGGATAAAATCACTCTTCACTCCACCCTATATTCACATGTTTTAAATGTCAGTGTTTTGCTTTCACAGCTGTGTGCTCTACAAGAAGGGAGATGTTTCTGATGAAAAGAAGGTCATTCACTAATACCAGTGATTGCAAGGGACAGGATCAGCATTTTTTCTTGTTGGAAAGAAAAGAGACAAAGACAAAATGAAGTGTCTGCGTTTCAGAAAGCAAAAAGAATATGCCCAAACAACAAATGCCTCAGTACCTCCACCCATGGCTGTTTCCTTGGGACAAGTCTACATAGCCTGGAACAAAGGAAGTAAAACATTTTGAGTAGAAGAATATGAAATAAATTTTGTTCCTCTAGAAACAGTAAATACAGTTGTGCCTACTGGACAGATTATATCAATAACTTATCTGTCTCTCTGATCTTTTTCAGCCAATTTATCTATGGTGGACTTTAAGATTTCTTTCTGCAAGTTTGATAGGAATTTTTGAATGAAAGATAAGGGGCAAAAATGTATGGAAATTGAAAAAAAGTCTTAATTTTTAAAAGGTCTTTATAACAGTAAATGCAAACTATTGTGATGAAAATGAGGGTTAAAGTCACCATTACTTTAGGTGCTCATGTATCTGTCAGATTAAAAAGAAAAGAGCTTGACCTGTTCTAAAGGCAGGAAAAAGTTTGAGTGGAGAATGTGAAAGCTTATGCAGCTACGAAGTCAATCTAGATTTTCTTCTACCTCACTGTCTTTGGATATTTCCTTTTGAAGCTTTTAAAACTAGTAAAGTTTTCTCCAGTGTTCTGAGTATAGCATTCTTCAATCTTCCATATTTACTAATTTTGGATTTATCTATATCAACATGCTTGGATTGGTTAGAGGATATTTTAAGTTTTGCAATTTAGATCCATTTTTACAAGCATTTCAAATTATGTTGCAATAAGTATAGCAGTGAATGTAGGCTGCATCATTTTTCCACCGTTAAGATTTTAAAACATTGCAGATATAATTTAGATGAAAAAAAAATCATTACTCCAACAAGTTAAAAATTAAGTATTTTTAACAACACTCCAAAGCATGTTATGAAATTTCAAGCTGGTTTCAAATCAGTACTTAGCTAATAAAAACTATTGCACAATTCTCTTCTTAATATCAATGACTTTGTGAGTTAGTGACACAAATCATTTTTTTTACTAAATTGAAAATTAAATTATTCAATAAATGGGTGTTTTGATGAGATTATGTGAAAGGAAATGCAGTTGATTAAAATAACATTGATTTTTCCCCTTTAATATTAGATGTCATAATTGCCACCCACCAAAATCAGAACTTATAATTTCCTTTAACACAACAGCTCATTTATGATAGACAACTTTCCTCTGCATTTAGAAAATTAGGATGACAACTCTTCTTCCTTCCACTTTGTCTGCTCAATAGAAAGGAAGAATTTAGTCCTTTTTGCTTTCACCAGGACTCATGATGCCATAAGCACACCTGAGAACACTCACGTCATGCATGCATTCACTGAACAGTGAGATCCAGATATCAAGAGGAATTTAAGGCCACACCTCTTCTGTATATCAAACCTTAATCTTCTGCAAGACATTGGGTGCATCTCTAAAGTATCACATACTGCTGTTAAAAGATATAAATATTTCTGAGGATTGAAATGCTTGCTATAAAATTAATTTTAATTTTAGCTGGAAGTCATGAAAATGGTTAATAATTCTCCTTTCCACGTTCACAAACTTTTCTTTCCATTCTTTCAAGTAATCTTCAAGAATTTTGCAGTATCTCCTGAAGAAATAAGAATGACTAAACAATGTGCATAATTATTTTATTAGGATAATTTTATTAAACTAATTTAAAAAAAAGCAATCTAGAATCTTCAATTCAAAAGTTTTTACATTTTTACAAGTATCATCTTTACATATTCTGCCTTGCTGCCTAGAAAAATACATACCTTTGTAAGATTTATGCACTGGTTTGTATGTAAATGTGAGAGCACTTGTTTTTCTGATCAATGTCGAAATAAAACATAATAGGATCAATGGCTTGTCCTTCCTAAAGGGCTCTCTTAGAAGCTTTTAGGCATATTTATTCTTCCTTGTTTGGAAGTCTATTGCAAAACTCAGAAAAAACATTGGAAACAATTTATTACCATTAACTAAGTCAAAGCAATAACAGGCAGAAGTATCAATGGAAGCGTCACAGATTCTCTGTGGCATTTTGATTCCACTATGTTTTTATGCTTTTCAGCACTTTTTTTCTGTGAACATGGGCTTACAACGTTAGAGGTAGTTTTTATTGATATGCTTTAGGAACCAAAAGGGTATATCTATCTTCAAACAAGTATATTTATGGGCTTGTCACACAGGGCTAATGGTTCTGATGAGTGATAGACAGGCATTACTTTCAAACTCCGCATTTACAAGTGTACAGAATCTGTAGGATGTCTAAGACAATACACATGATCCCCCTGCACTCAGACAGATTAAAAAATTAACAAGAGAAGGCTGTTAAAGCCTTCATGGACACAGCTGCCCACATGTAAATGAAAATGTCTGGGGCATGATCTCAACTAATGGAACACATTTTGATTTTGACTTTTGCTTTGCAGTCAAATTCATCTTTTGGTAATTTCGTTAACAAAACTTCTTAGTCGACAACATAATTTCTCTGCAAAGCCCTATGCGTTCCACCATTTATATCAGGGTATAACTGAAAAAAATTAACAGACCGTAATCTGGGAGTAAATTATTCATTCCTAGCTGCTGTGACCAATAACATCAGAAGAATATTATAGATAAGTAAATCACTTTACAAGAGCACGTGTACAAATAACTGATATTTATTGCCTTCTTGACAATGTATGTTCTCATTTAAAAAGACTTTGTTAATGACCATAATATGTAGGATAGACAAATTCCTGTAAAATTGCAGGTGATCCCATTATTCGTATACAAGATTACTTAAATGTTTACTCTGAATATTTTTTAGATGTTGATGAAACATTAGAGGGCAAGAAGAACTTTAGACTGTTTTTTGGTATTCTTATGGGATCAACAAGTGCTTGGTAAGAAATTTTTTGACACCTGTCTCCGACTTGTTCGTTGCCCTAATGTCTTACAAGTGTTTTAAGGAATACACAATGAATAGGGTTCATCTCTGTGGCACTCTGGTATTAGGAACAAACACAGAAAGTGCCATCCTGGCCTTGACAAAGGAGATATGTCTTGGTTTACAACCTTTTAAGTGCAACAAAAACTCAACAACTCTGTTACAGCAGGCTCTCCTGAGGTTTTTTTTCCAGTTGTTGGAAACTTCCACTAGAAGGAGTGACTGTTTATTGGCTTACAACAAGGAGAGATGTCAGGCAGTCTTAAAAATATGATAGCCGATGCCTTCTGTCTTCTCCTTTACTCCAGGTTTAGCATCACGGCAGGATTCCCTCACTGAACCATTATTAATCAGTTCTGATGGAGTAATTTTGGTTCTTTAATTTGTTCAATGCCAGGGACTCAGGACTATCCAAGTGACTGGTATGGTCTCAGGAAAACAATGGGTGATAACAGAGTTTTCTCCCTTCATACATAAATGCTATGATTTTAGTGAGTAAGAGTGCACATTTACTGCCCTGCAGGCCCTTACTGTGGAGTAGGACATTCAGCAACAGACACTTTGGCTCCATCAGTTCAGGATCTGCCCAACAACTAACCCACAGCAGTGCACAAAGCATGGTGTTTATTCCCCTGTACATGCAGAGGAAACAGAAGGGCTGGTTGCATGGGCTCAATTTTTCTCCTTTTATGCTCATCAGTGTCACACACCACATGCAAGAAGGGATTAATATGATGATAAACAGAAAAGAATGAAAAGACTTTAACTTGGTTGCATTGCATCCAATGCGTCATTCATAGAGATGTCAAAGATTATCTGGTCGTAGTTTTTTTCTAGGCCTTTTATTCCTGCTGTAGCAGCTTTGTGATCTACTCAAAGTCATCCAGGACACATCTACTTTGGGTAAATATCTTGAAACTAGTACTTTTAGACTGAGAATCAGAAATATTATATGTACATCAATGTTACACTGTGTCAATAACTGGTCTTATCAAAAACAGAGGTAATTAGTGCCGGAGTGGTATGACGCTGGTGTAATGAGAATGCCTTTCAGGCTTAGAATTTTATCTCTGTGGGGTCTAGCTGTGAACAGATAGAAATACTTATTCATATGGTAGAAAGTCCAGGATCCACAGCATGTTTTTGAGATGGGACCACAGTGACTTTGTGACAAAACTGGCATGGAAAACTAAAATACAGAGCTCCTCTCCTCTCCTCT
>VZTE01000432.1:195338-249670 GCA_013397775.1 Eulacestoma nigropectus | reverse complement strand
TCCTCTCCTCTCCTCTCCTCTCCTCTCCTCTCCTCTCTCTCATTAGTTAATGCTGGGGTTTTTTTCTTAGCACACAGGTCCGTGTTCAGGAGCACCTGCTGAGGCTGGTTATTGTTCTGAACACACCACAACAGACCTGCATGAACTTTGCCCTGAGCAGCACAAGGCTTGTTATAATAGGCCTTCAAAATTTATGCCAGTTTGGACAAATACTGTCAAAAAAGACCAGCTCAGTTATGAGAAATATTCACAGGACACAAGACCTGCCACATTCTTAACAACATCTCAAAACACAGGGTTATTTTGGAGACACTGTAAGCATTAATCTTCTCTATGTTTTGTATTTTGCCTTTGCTATAGGAAGAAAGTCTTCTAAGCCCTGAACAAAACAGAGTCCTAAGCAACACTTTTTCCCCCACCTTGTTTCTTTTTAACACACTATATATTTAGGTTTAGCAGTGAGATAAGAAGGCATTGTACTTTCAGAGTCTCTTATAGCTCAACACTGTGACATCCCATAAAGAAATGGGTGCGGAAGCAAACCAAAAGGGGAAAGCAGTAGGAATTGTGAGGCTTTTGCCTGCATCAAAAGCCAAAATGCAAGCAGGGTGGAAGGACAAATGGAAGGGGTGGTTGGCTTTTGGTAAACCTTCCAGTTTGGTCATAGGGGTGCCATATTTCAGCTTTTGTTCACTTATTTCTCAGAAGGACATTACAGATTTCCAGGAGAACTACGTCTTCTTAAGAGTTTAAATCTATGCTCCATTTAAAATGCAGCTTATACATTATATTAGCTTGTGTAATGCATTTTTATGCTCATGCTTCCTTTTTCCATTTTTTTATTTGTGGGTATTTTGGTTTCTTTATTCCAGATATTAGTTATTTCATATGCAGTAAAAGAATTTGTTTGCTGCTTTTTTAACTGGTGACACATTATAAAATGTCTATTCTTTAGAAAAGGGAATGGCAGCAGCACAAGTCTGGGGACAACATAACCAAACTGAATCTGACCCTTCAGTCTGATTAAATGATGGTCCTGGTGATTTGCTGCTTTTGAATATGTTATTTTGCTACATTTTTGCTTTATTATGAATAGTTGGTGCCTCTTATGGTTTGGCTATCAGGAGTTAATGCAAGAAAGGCTGAAATTAAAAAAAGCAATCACTCTTCATCAGAAGCAAGAACACAGGAAAAATTACACAAAATATAAAATATAACATATGTTTTCCAGTACTTAAAAACAATGGAACCTAGATGTTTATCACTATTAGCAAGACTATAAATCAGTGACCCAATTCTCTTTAATGAGCTATTTTCAGCTTTAAAAATCTCCTCTGAAATTTTTTGTCAGCATATCAAATATTGACCACTTTATGCTTCTCCATGTACAAATTTTATAGCTATGTATAAAATTGATATTAGTATGCCTTTTAACTTGTTCATTGTGGAATGACTTGACTTGCACCTTTTAGCAGTATTTGCAAATATGAATGTGGGAATTTCAGTTTTAAAATGTTTTCAGTTAGATCATTTAAAGTCAGGTTGAGACCATTACAGATATTGCCTCTGATATCAAGCATGTTTTCTGACCTCATCATTTATGCATCTCTGCCTTTTTACAAACCAGAATGTATTCTAAAATATTTTACAAGCTTAAACAATATTGTTCCCATTTGACCAAAAATAGAGGAAACTGCCTATTTTGGAATGTGATTCAAGCCGATGCAGTCAAGTTGGTTTTTACACAGGAATCCCTGGTAAAATACATTTCCTAATGTGTTGCTGTACCTGTGATTTCATTGTGCACCAGTGCATTCATATAAATTTAATTTAATTTCTTTCCTCAGAACTTGGTAAATGGTACTATGTTTAACAAAAATTATATTAGACTTATTGCTGTAAGCTTAATCAAAACCAAGAACTACTACAGAAGCTAAGCATTTGCTTTTGATCAGTTAGAGCTCATTGGAGAGTGCCTTCTTATGTGTTTCTACTAAAGCCAGAAAGCTGGGACACAAACCTCTGGTGAATTTCAGGATGCAATAAAATATATTAATAGCATATAGAAATAGCTGAAGCCTTCAATGTGTATAGATTGGACGGGAAATCAGATGACCTGAGCTCCGTAATTTACCCCGATTATTATTGTGCACAAATCAGTACTTTGTTTTATTTCGCAGCATCAGAGTAGTAACGCTTATCGAACATAATAAAATATTTTTGCATTGTGGATGAGAAGTGTTATATAAATGTTAAGTACAAATAAATATTTACTCCTTGTCTGCAGTGATTCAGTTTGTTAATCTCTGAAACACTGTTTCCTATTATGCAGAGGAAAGATAAAAATATATTATGGATCAGGCAGACAAGTTTTATTAGAGAGGGAAACATGGGCACCTCTGCTTATTTAAATCATGTTTATGGTGGGTCTTTCTCTTTTCAAACATGCAGTTGCCTCAGCTAATTGCAAATTTAAACCACCTGACACTGCTTTTCTTTCTGCTTGAGTCCTGAAAGCTGCAGAAAAGATGATTTGAACTTTAAACTGTGCTTTGTAGGAACAGTAACTCTCTCTGCAGGTAACACATTACACTTTGTGATCTCTTTTGTGTTTTCTCACAAAGAGTCTTGATATGAAATCTCACATGGTTGAAACCTTAAGTTAATGGCCTATGAAAGAACAAAAAAATAGTACAGGAGGCATCATGGGATGCGTGCTTTCCTTTTCCATAAAATGTTAGGTTCAACAAAATTCTAAGAAAGTTCACTGTAGCCTAGGTCAAGTATATTTTTTTAAATTGACTGTAGATGTTCAAACCGATGGTCCTTCTTGGATTTCCCTGTGATGGGCAATGACAGCAATTGTCTTCACCTGTCCATTCTGTACTTAGACCAAGGGTTGCCATCCCCTCACAGAAACATCACAAATGGCAGTTTGTCCATTCCTTAGCCATCATAAGTGGCAATCTGTCACATTAAATTAAAATGCCATTGATTTCAGTTTGCATTAACACAGCAGGATATGTTGTGTAGAACCCAGAGTCCTAGGATGATGAAGCTCCTGTAAGTCCAAGCTAGCAGAGATCCTATTTTATACAGCTTGGAACTCAATTCTTAAAATGTTAAATTTGGCTATTTCTATGTCAGTTTTACTGAGTAGCTTAATTGGAAAAAGCATGAAATCTCTCTTCCATGGAGCATGTTTTCTTTACATTCATTTAATATTCTCCCCTCTGCACAGAAGTAAACTTATCTGCACTCTGCACCCAGCAGTGTTTATGAATGGCAGAAAGCGAAGGTCTGACATCAGGCACAAGAATTCTATACTGTCAGAAATGCCAGAGTTCATCAAAACTACGCTATTTCCCTTCCAACTCCCTGCAATATTCCTACTTGCTTTCTTATCATCATCTGTCCCTCTCAGATGTTCTCCAATAAGATACTGAGGAGTTTAAACAGACTGTATGCACACAAGATATTTTACAGATGAATAGGAAATTCTGCTTACAAAGAGGTTCTTGCTTGTGCTGGAGACATAGAAAAGTCCTTTCCTCCTTCCCTCCTTCCCTTGTGAATATTCTGCTATCTCAAGTGAAGAAATTGTGTTATTTTCATTCCCCTTACTGCCTAGAAAACTGTATTTTGAAAGTAGCTTGCCTGGATGTACAGCAATGACTTGGTTATATTCCTGAATTTCTGGAATAAACAAATACAAAATTCATCAGAAGCATTTAATGAAGCTTTATTTACCTTACCTCTGATGACATGAAAAGTCTGCACTTTAACATGATATGTTAAGCTTCAATGCAGAGACAGAGGAGAGAGAAGAATGTATTACAAAGTATTTTAGTTGTTTATTATAATATTAGAGATGTAAGGTTTAACCTTCAGACGATCTTAAAGTTGACTCATTATAAAAAATGGATCAGTAAATGTGAAATGGGCAACAAAGACTAGGTATCTGAAATTAGGAAAGAACAATGTTCTATTGAACTCTTCAGGATGACTTTCCCCTTAAATCCAAGCTCACATACTCCTCAGAGTATTTATAAACTGTATCTAGTAATAGGTTAGCTTGCAATTGCAAAAAAAGTATTTATTCATTTAAATAGCATATTCATTTTGGCATATTTATAAGACTTGCTAACACCAAAGTGTAATCATAGCTCTATATGCATAATAAACCAATAAAAATATACAGTTTATCATTCTGTTATGATAACCATTGCTCAAGGATAATATTCATTGTCTATCTTAAAACACCTGTCTTGCAACACATCCATTGTTTGTATATTGGTTCCCTGAAGGTCACTTGATTATAAAACTAAGACCTTGTGCAGTACAGAGGCATTTTACAATGTGTTCAATACAATACATAATGAGAGGAAAATCACATTTTTATTGTGAATGTAGTTTTAATAAAACTTACCCAAGATATAGCCCATGAATAAGAATGAAAAAAAAACCTGACCCTTGAGGCAAAAACATTGTCCTAAAGGTCTTCTAAATATTGTTCTAAAGGTCTGAAACCAAATCAAACTTGTTTATTGATTCCCTATTCATCATAGCTCTGCTACTAGGGCTGCTAAACTGTGGGAGGTTGCATTAGCATTTTTAAGCTATGCAACCGAACAGAACTCCTGAGAAACTTCTGAAAGTAGAACACAAAGATGAGATATTTTTTCTGCTGTAGACCACTTAGAAATATGAAATTCATCACTATATGCATTACAGTAGTCAAGAGTAAGATGGTGGCAAATATAAAATATCATTGCAGAATTATAAAATATGGAACCTGTCGGCTGTCCACCTTTGGAAAGACTGATGCTCTGGTCCTCTCTTCTCTCTTCTTATCAAAAGTCATATTAATAACTGCAGTAGTCAATGATACTCTCATGTCTTTGGGATCTACAGCTGCCTCATTTCAAATTCTCCAGCAAAGAAATTCTGAACCATTCTCTTCCAGCTGCTTTTATTCTGCTTTGTTATGTTAATGCTCCATGAAAAAATGTCATGGAGGATCAAAGAATTCTGTGCATATAATTTATACTAAAAATAATTTTGATTTAAACTTGAAGATTAAAGTAACTTTCCATTTTCAATAATGTACAAAATTAAGAGTGAGGTCAGCTATGCGGCTGCATATGGAAGTGTGGGTGAATCCAATAAAGGACAAAACCAAAGAGGACCAGTGAGATGCTTCTGTTTCAAATGTAGCAGAATCTTTCATTTGAAAATAGGCAAAATATATATTTTTTTTAATATCTGAATCTTTTTACTTAAACTAATAAAGGATCTTTTATGAGAGTATAAATTCAGAGATTTACCAGTCCGAGGTGGGCAGGGTTTGTGGTGCAGTAGGGCCTGTTTATGAAACAAATCTGCTATCCAGGAGCAAAACAAGACTGTGAAAGCTAACAGGATAAATTAAAATAAATCTTATTTCTTGACCCATAGAAGCCAGAATTTTCCTTGACATGTTTTAAAACATTTTGTAGAAGAATCTAGCCACACTGAAATAAAGAAATCGCTAAAGGTTATTGTGATTCTAGATTATTGCCACTGAATATCTTGGAGAGAGTTTGATCCTTGAAAGCTAAGTCTCATATGCCATTGTTGCATGGAGCATAACAATCACAGTCTTTCTACTTTTTTTTTCCTTCCTCTTGAAAACTAGTTGTGAATTCAAACTCTTCCAAACAGAAGGAGAGGAGATGATGTGGAAGGTGATTTGATGAGACGCTATCTCAGTCCTAGCAGTGGTCAGAATTTTTATCTTCTGAATGATAAAGGAGGAAGGAGGGAGATGAAGGAGGTGGACAATGACTGCTAACATATATTGAAATTGATTTTGGTAATAAAATATCTGTTGAGCAAGTCAGTGGTGAGGGTCAGCTTCAGGATTTCTGTTAAGAGGAAAAGTGCAATGTCCGAGTAGCTATTGCACTTGAATGCTGGCAACTTCAGAGCTTCTGTGAAGATTAGATGAGCTTCATTGGAAGCTTCTTTTGTCAACATTGCCCTAAAACAGCCACATTTCACTGTCTGAAAGCTGTTAAAAGCAGAACTTGGTCATTGTAACAGTAATGTGAAGGCTTGATCCTTCCATAAATATCACATTAAACCCTCTATGTCAAGTCATAAGTCAACCACAAAGCAGCAATAAAAAATGCCAGCTCTGAAATCTTGCCTGTGAAAACAGATATTCCATACGGTTTAAGGGGATGGGGTCAGTAACAAAATTTTAATAAACCTCTGATAGTTACATTATTTTTACATCTTAAGCATAAGACTATCAAAATCGCCTGAAGCCAGGGGACCACCTAGCTTCAGATATAGAAAGATTTTTGTGATAAATCTAATGTTACGCTGGGTAAGCTAATAAAAAAAGTAATACATGTACAATTTAATCAAAGTGATACCCTGGGGAATAACAGTCTATTATCTGCATCTCTGTAAATATCAGAAGACTGTAGTTTAAGCTAAACTGTAATTCAGATCAGCGATAGCGTTTCATGAGAATAAAATTAATCAAAAAGTTTTCATATTTTTTTCTTTGAAAGCGTCATACATGTCCACATAAACTTCTGCCTTTCCTGATAATATATACTCAAAAATTCCCAGATCTTATGAGGAGCATTAATAAAAAAATTTGGACTACAATGTTCTTAACAACTACTCCTCTCTCATGACCATAGTAAAAAAGAAATGTGGGGCTTTCTCTAATGGTCTTTTCCTAATATTCTAATGTCATAACGCATCTATCCACTCTATAATGTAAAGATTCTAGAAAATTCAGCATTAGATGGGAGAGACTCTACATTTGAAGCGATTATTTAAGATCTTCAATATTTACTAGAGGAAGGAAAGTATTCATAAAATAAGGATTAGGAAGAGTCCATTTTCTCCCAAACTTCGTATTCCTAGGAAGTTTTTATTGTGACTAAAAAATGGGTGTGAGTGAAACTGAATATGATTTTTGTGGGATGCACGTGTATGTTTAAAGGATCAAGAAAAATACACACCTTATTTTGTATAGTTTGTGGGGAGGAGTGAAGGGAAAGGAGAAATGAAATGAAAGTTATTACAGATATAAAGAATTTAGCAAAAAATGTAGTAAGACTTTTATTAAGATAGTACCAAACATCTTTTTCTTGTGAGGTGCCCAGTGTAAGTAGATCTAACAGGTTTTGTTTAGCATCTCCAATGTAGCAAGATCCTTTGAGGTCCAGCAAGTTATGTCTAGCGTAGGCTTGGCCAAACCAGATCTACAAATCATTTGTCTCCCCCCACCAGTTCTATTCTGATAAATTATCTGTTAAACACAACAAGTTTGGTAGACATTCAGTTTGATCCAGACACTAACAGAAAAAAAAAAAGAATAAACTCAATCTGGCATCCATTATTGCAGATTATGAAATTCAAGTATTTTGTGTCTATTCTATAAACTTAATTTTTCATGCAGCTTAATTACTCTGATTCTTCTATTCATTTAAAAATTGTTGCTACTAGATGCTAGATCATCTAGAAAACTATGAATTCTAAATACATAGGGAATTTGATAATAATTATTTTCACAGTTGTGAGTTGAATGAATTAAGGCAGATAGGCTGTTATTTTAACACTAATTTTTACATGTCTCTGTTTTGTTAATCTGTGTCTATATAACTGTTGGCATAAGTTTTGGTTAGCAAATAATTTCTTTTTCTTTCTAATCTTTCTACTTGATGCAGAAAAATAATTTAGCATCTCTGTGACTTTTTTAAATACAAAGAGGATTGATTGCAAGTACTTTGGATTTATAATTTATATTGTAGCCTAATAGTTGGATTTTAATCCCATGGCAAGAGATTACTATTCAAGCAAGTGTTCTTCTTGAAATAAAAGTGAGCCCCAGGATATGGTACCCTCATATGTGCTCTGCTGTTCAGCTGCAGCTCAGGAGATTGCAGAAGGTATTAATTGGAATTAATTGTCCATATGTTGGGTTGCACGGAACTAACAGAGGTCTCTGCAACAGCACCACCTGCTGATAGATATTTTATCACTTAAAAACTACATAAATCAAAAGTTAATCTTTATTTCAGTAACACTGCATACATGTACACAGTAGCCCTCACAACATTGCATGACATTTCAAAAAAGAATCAGACATTTATAAATTAGACTATCATGCACAGTTCCACTGACTAGGATAACAATTACAGGGACAAGTAATGCTCTTGCTTTGTAGCGTTAGTTGAGCAACAGACAGACTCAAAAAGCAATTTCCTTCCATGGTTAAATTCTGTGTGCATGCCAAGGCCTCGTGCTTTCCTCTGAAGTGTGCAAGCATTGCTTCAGGCAGTATGCTGGACTGGATGGACCATTGCTTCTGTCCTGTTATGGCAATTCTATTGTTCTTAGCTGCAGTGCCAACGACATATCAAAACACACCATCTAAATTGCATTTGATATATATACTGTGTCACACTCCAACTCAGTGGAGCAACACGGACAGTGTGATTCATGTGGAGAATGTGCTTGAGTTGCTTTAGACATGAGGAAAACAATATCAGAGCTACAACCTAGTGCACACAGCAGGATCTGGAAATCTGTGATGTGTTTTGGCCATATGGAAGTGAAAAAGTATTCAAGTGCTATCAATAAAAACAACAGAATGTGTCTGTTTCTGAGCAGCACACATCACCAAACTGCACTTCTTGGGAGCAAGTGTAAACACAGAAGCTGGTACTCCCAGTAGAAAAGACAGTCACAGACATCTTTGTTACTATTCACTGATTAAAAAAATGCTTGAGCTTCTCTGGAGCAAAATTTCCTTGCTATTCCATTAAATGTCTTGTTCTCAAGCACCTTTGTAAAGATGCTGAAGAGAAAAAGAAGCAAAAAAGAAAATCTTAGGAAATTCTTATTCTTTGTAATGGAAAAACAATAAACAAACAAAAAATCTCTCCATTATCATTATAACTTATGAAATATATATTTTAAAAATTTTGGAATATGTAGAGCTTACTAGAGCTTTTTACGTTAAAAAATAAGAGACTGCAAATACTTAAAAAGGTGAATTATAGAATAGAATAGACCTTGACTTACATGTTTGTAACATTGTTTATAGTGATATAGTGTAAAGCATTGATAAAATTACCCTTCAAGCTGTGTGTACAGAACTTTAGACATGGTTGCAACGCTGGACCCTTTGAAGCTTATGGTTCACGAGTCTAGCTGCCACATGGCATCAAAATTACAGAGAAGGCCATCTCAAATAATAAAGTGTGTTTGTCATTGCTGATAGTCTTAATGGCTGAAGTTAAAGAGGGATGACTACTTTTATAAGATATATGGTTGGTTTATTTCCAGCTGAGAGCTTCATATGGGCCAGATTTCATTCAAGTGATCACCATAATCAACAGCTACATAAGTGGTGAGGCGCTTGAGCAGGTTTCCCGGAGAATTTGTGGGTACCTCATCCCTGGAAGTGTGGCTGCGTGGGGCTTTCAGCAGCTTGGTCTAGTGGAAGTGGTTGGAAGCAGATGATGTTTAAAATCCTTTCTAACCCAAATCATTCTGTGAATCTTTTGACAAACTTCTTGTAGCTGATCAGGGAGAATTCTTTAAAATCTGTTCAGAGAATAAGAGAGGTAAATTTTGCCACAAGAAAGAAATCCATCAAAATTTTCCTGGAGATGAAATCACTTGAAAGCAGGTATCAAGAAAGCCAGTTTCTAGTAGAAGATCAAATCTGTGGGAATAATTTCTTTATTTCCATTCAAAATATCATATCTGCTTAAGAAGGTATAATTAAACCAGAAAATCACACTATCTCCCTATAGATCTTCAGATAGCAAGTGTTCCTATTGTGAAAATCTTGATCTTTTATTCCGAGATCAAAAGTAGCGGGTACCATACCAGAGCACATGCAGGTCCTGGCTTAGAAGCCAGCAGTCACCTGTGTTCGATATTGTGCAGTGCAAAATCACAGATTTTCATGGTGGTGAACAATCCACAGAAGGAAACACACTGCTCTCAGGCATTATGGGAAACACAACTTGACTCAGACATTTCTAAGTTCTGAGTTTTTAAAAAATATTTAATTATTTAGTAAACTTCTATTCAGTGATTGGTGGACGAATGCTTTTGTTAACCCTTTCTTGTAGTCCAGCTCTTCATTTTCAAGGAATTTAGCACGGTTTCCTTTTCAAATGTAGTCTCAGCTACAGGAAAACAACCCATTTGTATTTAAAGTGATCTATTTTCAATTGAAAGTTCCTGAGATTAGAGGAGGTGCTGTTAATTAGGAAAGATAGAAAAAATGCTCTGGATTTAAGAAAAGTTGTGCTTATTTTTTTTATGTGCTCTTTAATAGGTTGCCACCTACTACTCCAAAACTGTCCCACATGTAGCCTAAAGCAATGTCTTCATAGTTAGAGCTGTGGAAATAGATTTCTAGAAATCTGTTTCTAGTGAATCCTCTATTTCTATGAAATAAGCCTGAAGTCTAAGAATGTATGATTTCAGATTCACTACAGTGTTTCCTGATTCTCTTCCTTTTGAGTAGAATTTCGACCAATCACTCAGCAGTTCCCAGAGTAAACAAATATAATCGTTTGCTCTTTCTTTGCTTGTCCCCTGCTCACTTACATAGCAATATTCACCTGTTTAATTTTCTTATAGAGTTTGTTATTAAAATTCATTCCTAGTGTTGTCTAGAACGAAAAGACAAAACTTTCTAAACAATAGTAAGAGTGGTAAGATAAAAAGCAATTCTTTAATGGAAGATTTCAGCCGCAAAAATATGCCTATATGTGCACACATGATAAAGAAGTAATCCAATTTTTATAAGGTGAATTAATTAATTTATCTAGCAGGTACATCCAACAGATCAGTTGCCCCAGTAACCCATCGTTATGTCAACCCCTTGGAGTTGGTCCAGGGGCTTCCTTGCCCTGTTATTTGTTATGTCTCTTCAGTTTTGTTGGAAAACAAGATGTCCTTGTTAGAAATTCTCTTCTTAAGAATGAGATTAAACAGAATTTCAAGAATGTGTTAGAAAAGGTTGTCTTGTTATTCTAAAATGTGAGAAAAGGCAGGAAAAGTACTAGAAATGATACAACTTTATATTAAAAATATACAGAGCTAAAAATATATGAAGAAACTAAAAATGTTTAGGCATCACTAGGAAAATAATCTGCTACATACTTTGGCTCTGTGTATTCGTGCCCCTAAACAACGCAGCATCAGAATATGACATCATGAACATCAAAGTCACAAATTTCATCTGTGCAAAAATGCTACAAAGCAAGCAAAACCTGCTCCCATCTAACAGTCAGGGAACAGAGGAAAAATATTCATATACATTTGCCTGCAGATGCATAGCAATTGAGTTCTGCAATGAAACCCAGTTTTACTCTCAAGAGCACATTTTCCTATCTATCTGAATCATCAGAGATAGCTCAGACCTTGAACAGTGAGTGAACCTTAATCGTGCCTTTCAAATAAATGCCTTCCTTCTGTTCACTGCAAAGAGGTTTTGTTCATGGTTAAAAATTCTCCAAAAGGTAGGATAACCCTAGAATGACATGTTAATTACTAATTTCAAGTGAAAATTCAGGATGACATTTGTTCATTTGGCATCTCTGAAAGTAAAACATAGGTTACTACAACACTGTGTATCCTCATTTTCAGGCAAGAGCTACATGGGCTCTTAGCCTGTTCCCATTTTCTAAAGTTCAGCAGAGCAGCTTCAGAGCAAGCAAGGAAATATTCTTGTAAGCAAGAGTCCAAAACAAACAGATATTTCTGAGAAAAATATTATTAAAACAGTATCTTCTCTTTTGTAATCTAAATATAAAATTACAACCCTTGACAAGGAGCAAAATATCTACATCCTTCCCCATTTCATATTGGCGGTGGGTGTTTGATGCCTTCAGGTACTGGAGATGGAAAGAAGCTGTGTCAAGGTATCTTATCTTGGCGGCTGTTAGTCTCCAATTTGAGATATTCTGCAAGGAAAAGAAAGAAGAGAAACAGAAGAAAATAGTAAGCACTGACATTGGAATCATTTATCATCTACTGTTATGAGGAATAAAAGGATCCTCTTTGAAGATAGTCCATTATCTATTTCTAGCTGGCTTCCTCCTGTCATATTTCCTTGCAGAAATAATAAATTTAGGAAGATCACATTGTGAGAGTAAGTACTGCTATATATCTAAGTATATACATTGTTCTTTTATTTACAGTCACTTTTGCCCATTTTCTAGAAGAAAATACAGGTTTTACATTTGTTATTTGTGGTTTCCTCACATCCATTATTTTTTTCCTCTCAGGTAGAGAAAGGAGAGGTGGTAGTGAAGGAAGCCTGAAATAACATAAAAGAAAATGCATGCAATATATTATTTTTTTATTAGGCAAACTCCAGCTGAAGCAGTATCAATTTCTGTTCTATAATTGCAAGAAAGGATTTCCATTAGGAAATGTATATTTACATAGAATACGTATTCCTCACATAATGTATGTCTATGTGTTGATATCTACATACACGGATATGCATTTCTGTGCACATATACACGTGTGTGCATACGCATGTACATACATACATATGCATATATGCATTTGTGCATGTTGCTGATATAGATCCACCTCTATTAAAAATATTTCAATTTTTTTCCAAATTTACTTATGTTTAAGTATTTAAATCATAATTATCAATATTTCATTATAATGTTATATCCTAACTACTTACTAACACTGTTCAAAAGGTAATTTTGCTGATCCTATGATTCAGACAGAGTAGCAATAACAAGGTTGCCAGTGCAATGAGGCCTTTCTGTCCCTGGATGTTTCTTCATCTGCATTTATACATGACTCCTCACAGTTCCACTTCTCAGATACCATCAACGGCTTAGATATTAAAATTGATCATTTACTAAACAAAAACAAGTTGCAGATACTTACTTTTAGATAAAAAACAACAAAAAATGAGAGTAATTTACACATACATAACTAATTTTGTTCAGGAATCAAAGATCAAGTGAGGATTTGCCAAATACGTCCTACAGAAGTATTAGTTTATCTTTCATTTAAGTCAGAGTATGAAATCAATGTGTTAATCTACTTGAAAAGGAGGATTTGCTTTAGCTAGGCATCTTTTAAGATATGAAATTAAATTTATATTTGTGTTTATAATTATTATTCTTAAGGGTATCTTGGGCAGGAACCTTTTTTCTTAGAATAGGAAATTTAAAAGAGCAAAGAGGGTAAAGGGCACAAGTCCCATTGAATTTTCCATAGCAATTTACTGGGGTTAAGGGCAAATCTACAGCACTCTTCTGGCCTCCTTTTTGAATTCTCTCCCATATCTATTTTTTTCCAGTTTATAGACAATTTTTTCTGTGTTCTTTCAGTTAATGCATGACAGCACCATGCACAGACTTCCTGCCTTGCTTTCCCGCACAAACATCCTGCCTGCATCACCACCAGCAAACTCCAGCCATAACCCAGAGTACGACTGAACAGTGGCCTTGGCAGTGGTTCGTCTTTTATAAGGACTCAGGTGTTATAACCTCTGTGTCAACAAGGTTCTTGGTAAAAGATCTGTCTTGTCTCTAATACAGAGAGTTTGTGGTTTGTTGAAGTAAGTTTTAGAGCTCAGAATGAGGTAGTTCTAGGACGTTCAGAATTTCCTCTAGGCAGAATAAATACCCTGCACTTACAAGCTTGCATGGATAACATCTCATCCTGCCCATCTATGTCCAGATGAAAGCAGCCATCTCCTCACCTCCTATCCTGACACAATCTTAAAAATGCATGGATGTATTTAAAAATTTAAATTGATTTTCCTAATTTCCATGTGGATTTCAAGATAATGCAAAGAACAGATTTATTTTATTGAAAGTATGCTTCCTAAATTTAATTTCTAAATTTTTAAGTGGCATATTAGGAAAACATAGCCAAGTTGCAGTCTAAGTTTGTTGAAGTAGCCTCTGTGGCTGTGCTGAGAGTTCTGTGAACAAACTGGGGAGCAAGAGAAAAAAATCACAGACCTGAGGAGATGAAGAGGGGGCAGAGGTGTATCTCAGGCGATTTCTCAGCAGACATTGCTCTGTGGCTGTTGGCAGTGGTGCCAGGGAGGAGCTGGATCATTGTGCCACACTAAGATATCACAGTGATATCTTTGTCAATTGTTTTAAATGCATAATTTGCTGTTGTCAGTAATGATCACTTGTAAATATATCACTACAGAAATACTAGAATTTTCTTTCTTTTACTAAACAGAATTTATTTCCTTTATTTCCTTTATTTCCCTTATTAGGAATATGGTATTAAATTGTATCACACATTTCCACTCATTAAAAATTCATGGTACTTATAGAACAAAAGAGCACTTTTTGAAAGGGGTCATTTTTCTATCTGATTTTTGTTTTAACCAACAAAAATTACTGATGTAGCATAAATCATTTCCTTGCTCTAGCTGAGTGTCTTTAGGACCAGACATGAAAGTCCAGATTTCCTCATCTTTACTAAGCCATGACTGTATTTGTACACTATCCATTCCTGGGAGTGTGACAAAAATTCTATAAAATTGGAAAAAAACTGTCAAGAATTTTCATTTCTGGTATATAGTGTATTCTCAGCCCATCTAAATGAGTAGTAAATGAAGTATAATGGTTTCCCCAGTAAGACTGGAGTTAGCTACTGCAAGCTTTACATCCAGTGAATATTTGCCATTAAGAAAACAGTGTTTCTGCCCCAAACTGATAATATTTTCAGTCTGAACAACATTTTATCCATTTTAATGATTAAAGCAACGAGTAGGTTGTCTGGTATTTTACAGGTTACTAGCCTAATCTGCGTGTAACATTTAAGATAGACCCTTTATTGTAATATGAATGCCTGCTGAGAGTTTTTTCTGTTGATGTTATTGTGAAATCATGGAATTTTCTCGATTTAGAATATGAAAGCACTTAAATGACACATCTCATTTTTCCTTCTGTCATAACCTCATTTGAAATTAGAATAGTAGATTAATTGCCCCGTTAATGACAAGTGCTTGCCTAGACAAAGCTAAGATCAGGGTTAGTCGTGTGCCAGGCAATTTAGGTAGTCAGCAAACCATGAATTTCACACTGACAATGCTAGAGGCATTAATCACATATATTTTTCCTTTTCTTTCCTGTAGTCAAATAAATGATTATTTGGGTTACTTTAGGACTTTATTTTCCCAAGAATGTGCAGAGTTTTTAGTTTTACCTTCTGTGCTCAAGAACACGTTTGGCTTTGGCTTTCCTTTTTTTTTCCCCTCGGGAACCATGCCGGTTACTATTTTGCCTTTTTTTTTTTTTTTTCCCCCATCCATGTTATTCAATTCAGCATGATGTAGGGTGTTGTAAACACCACATGGATCTGTGTGACTGGAGTGCCTTTGGCAAGAAGGTGCTTTAGATGTAAGGCCAGGAAATAAAGCCAAACACCAATGCTTGAGCTGCTCTGTGACAATACAAGGGGCAGTAACACATGCTATATGTTCGCTGTTGTATCAATTTTGCCTTTGCTAGTTCAAAATTATCCTCATTACAGTCAACAGAACTCAGTACCAGGTGGATAATTCAAGGGACAAAATTGAGAGATGCCAGTGCTTGGTTTCAGGGTCAGATGGCTGATTGAGAAATGAATAAGAAATTCTTTACCTGTTCCCAACAAAGAATTTGCATGGAATTAGGCCATGAAGAAAACAAGTTTTATCCTCAGCAAAAAGTCTGCCAAATAAAATATCCTCCCAAAGTCTTTCTCCCTCATGTACCTGTGCTTTATTCTTCAGCAGCAGCGCAGTCTGGCCTGCTGTGCCTGCTTGTGAAAATGGCTGTGATGGTGCTCGCTGAGTGTCAGTGTGAATGGCAATGCTGCCCTTGTTTTCCTTAGAAACATGAGGTATTTAGGTGCCCCTGCTGGCTCCCAAATACAGAAGCTGCAGTCTATCTCTTATTTTGTTATTCTTGTTTATGTTTGAAAGGCAGAACAGGCATCTCTTTCCTGAGGGACTCTCTTTCCTCAGAATAAGAGCAGAGAAGAGTCAAGAAGACTAAATCACCCCTCAGCTCTATGGAAAGATGATGTTTGATCTTCCCAGCCAAAATACATGTCATGAGTGAACTTGAAGGCACTACATGTGTTTCTTGAGCAGAGCTGCTTAGGGCACAAGATGTGTACCCTGAGCATGCACAGCTTTGAGAAGCAGCAGTAGTACATTCCATAGAGGGGAAGATGCTCTAAACTGATCAACTGGTTAAAGAAAATTCTCTGTCTCTATAAATAAGTAAATCTGGATTAAGAGCCCTGATGGAGAACTTCAAATTTTGTTTGAAAAACCCTCTGAAAAGTGTGATTATTGCATCTGTAGATTGCATATATGTAAATAAAAAGCCTGGAGAATGGACTTGGACATACGCAAACACTTTATCACAGTGTTCATCTTCAGTGCTACCTACCATTCTCTCATCCCTAAAAGGACAATGGTTCTCATATTTGCAGAAAATTGACAGGTGGCAACATCCTCTTGGTTTTTATGTATGCTTTTGCATTTTTATTCTTTTAATAATACCTTTTAATAATACCTTGCCTGGAAAAAAGTGCTTGCAGATCTAATTCTATGTTTCTTGTATAAGTCTTAAGTATATCTTCCTAAGACACAAGGTAAATTATATTGGGTGTTTGAACACAAGAGTTGTCTTCAAAATTCAGTCCTGTTAATTTCTTTCATGACTTTATGGCACCTAGGCATCATTGGCATCAATTTCAATGGAAAGTGAAGGGTGCATAAGTCTTTGTACCTTCTGAATATCTATAACCTCATAGATGCCTCTAGACATACGAGATTTTACAGTGCTTCAAACTTACAGAGTAAAAATTCAGATAAGAAACATAGAAATTAATAAGCTAGACTCACCACTGGGGTCTCTATTGACTTTGAGGGAAAGATATTGGGGCAACTTTGGCCCATCCTTTTAAAATAGTAGCCCAGGTGTTCCTGGTGAATAATTCAGGAACTCTTTTTTAAAGTTCAAAGAACTAATAACTTCAGGATATTTAATATAAATTCTAATGAAATTACTATTTAATCTCTTTAAATGCATTTCAGTTTCATTAATTTGAAAGCCCTGATGCTATCAGGAGCCTACCTACTCTTGGTCCCTGAAGTAGTTTCCTTAGCTGGGGATGCAGTGTCGTTATCTGATACCTCCTCATTCACCAACTCTATTGTTCTGCTTCAGCTTAAGCTTTCTCGCTTAATATCAGCATGATATAATTGTGCCATAGGTGACAAATATATTATTCCTTCTTGTTATACTGAACTTCCTGTCTTAATTACCAAACTCATTTTTCCTCCACATCGCACTTGCTCGTTACTCATTTTCAATTATGATACAGATTTCCCTTAGACTTTAATTACTTCTTGTGCTTAAAAGGATAAATTAATTTTCTTATTAACCCTTTGACATCTCATTAAGATCACTGAATAGGACAATTCTGTTTTCTCGTGGCAGGCCTTCTACATTATGTCAGTTTGCAAAAATACTAGAAGGCTTCGAAGGAATTTGCTGAGAACATTAATAGTTCTTCCTGGTGTGGCATCAGCATCTGTGGCATATGAAGTTTTTTGCTTTCATAGGGCCACCATTTAAACTGAAACTGTCTTTATCCCTGTGTGACATGGAAGAAACATTGGCTTCTAACATTAGTGCCGTTGTATTTACTTTGCTCTTTGAGTTTAATTTGCACTTTGACTTTCAAAAATGTTTATAGGAAGAGGGAGAGCACAAAGGATCCCCTTTGAGCTTGGACCAGTCTCTGATAGGATGGGTATCAGACAGAATGAGAATTCAAGGTTTCCCTCCCTTCTGCATACAGCAGCTTGTACCACTGCCTTGTTTATGGGCGATGAAAACAACATCCCTTCAAAGGCCTTAAAAGGGATCCCGTATTCCAAATCTGCCTTATCTTTTGGTACACAAATCTCTAACAATGTTAGACCATTTTATCACCATAAATTTGATATTGCAATTTGGAAACCACTAAATTTTTCTCGTTGAAACAGACCAAAATTGCTCAATGCTTTGGCTGAGTTGTGCCTTCTGCAATATTCCCAGTGCTATTGTCTCCTTGCTCCTTTTGCCCTTTTGGATTCCCCACTGCTTACAGCTTTGTCCACAGGCTGCAAGCTCCCTGTGGATTATGTGCCCCAGCTTCCCTTTTCTGTTTTCTTGCTTTCCTGAGACCTCTGGCCCATGGCAGCTCATCATGAACCCTGTTGATTCACCAAATGTGTGAATGTGAGTCACTGACAAAACTGTCAGTGCAGCTGAGAAGACATTAATTGCTGATGCAAAAGAGAATCGTGAAATGAAAACCTTGCGACAATTAAAATGCAGTTACTTTATTAAGACATCATAGAACTAGAAACAGTAAATATTTCATGTATCTGGCTGGTTTCAGTGCCTAGGGCTAGCTGCAAGTTCTTCTGCCTATCAGATCTCCACTCACTAGAGACTCTCACATCTACTTTTTAAGAATGATCTGTCCCACATACAAGTCACATATTGAGTTTGTTGAATGCTATTAAGCATCATACAGATGAACACTGATTAAAATGAGCAGATTTGGGGATAGAATGGATGAAATATGCATGGACAAATTGTTTTATAGATGAAAAATTTAGTTTTTAAGTGTCTTACAGAAACATCTGGCCTCAGTTGGGAAAAAATATTATTTTGATATTTCTTTGTGGAACAAACAGCTGTCATCTCAGAATAAAAGTTAATTTCCCTTTAATAAAAATAGCAATGGAAATCCTAGGCAGGACTTGAAATAATTATGACATTTAAAATAGGCCAATGCAGAAACGTCTACAGAGCTCAGCTCTCTGAAAAAATATTGAGGTGATTTAGTGATATTAAGCTTACAAAAATACTCAGGATAACTGTTATTTGATTTTGAATGGTTGGCACAAAAAGGCTGGTATAAAGGTTCTGGAGACACGGTCAATTATTCTCTATCAAACTCAGAAACATATAAAGTGAAAAGCATTTCCAAATAACACAATGTATACATGGGAAAAATCAAACTGAAAAATTTTTATTACCAAACACAGGTTCCAGTCACTGATTTTGCCTTTGGAACAAACACTGAGGGGAAGATTGATAAAGACATGCCTGTAGACAAAAAATGAGATAAAATTATGAGAGTTTTACCAAAGATAAGCTGTGCCACACTATTCTGTTATCTTAAATACATTAGTGACTAAAAAAAAGTGATCTAAAAAAAACAAACTTCAAAAAAACAGCCCTCCTCCCCAACCAAAAACAAAAACAAAAGCCTCAAACAAAACACCAAAACATTTAATGTATATGTGTCACAGGAAAATTTGTTAGTTAAACAGTTTTGTTCAGCAGAACGCTGTTATCATGAGTAAAATCTGGGAGAGGTGTTGGCAAAGGACTGTATTAAATTGTAAAAGTTTCTCTGGGAGAGGAAAGTTTGAACTCCTTTTTTCATTAATGAACCTGGTAAAAGCATAAAAAAGGATCAAGGGATACCACTGGTGTTTTCAGATGATGTGGGCAGTGCCAGAGAAAAAGGGAATCAGAATATTATAGAGAAGGAGATGAGCTGGAGGACTGCAGTCAAAGGAAAGGACTTACCTATGGTAGAACAAGGCGCACTTGAGGACCAGCGAAAGCAAAACAAGATGACTGTGCCAAAATTACTGCTGCTGGCACATTGCCAACTAGATAACAATATCTGTGTTGTTAAAATGTATCTATTCATATCTGTTTGTATCTATTGCTGTTTTGAATGATACAAAATTGCAAGCTCTTTATTTCCTAGATTACCTTTTTCCTTGCGGGTTTGAGGCTTGAACCCCAGTACGCAGTAATACTTAACAATAATATTATAATCCTTTTTAGAAAAAATTATGAGACTGGTTACTGTGTCTTGAATTTTGCATCCATTTTACAATTGCCTTATGGAACTGGCAAAAAAATGTTTTTAAATCAATGCAATTTGTTTTCCCACTGCTTCAAAACCATAGTCTAGTCTAGGGGTCCAAAACTATAATCAAGCTTTTATAGATTGCAATTATAGTTTTATCATAGAGATCTTGAATATCTCTTCAAAAAAAAGCCACATTCCTTTGGCATGTTAAATAGTACATATAGTGATATTGCCAAATACAATTTCCAAAACCACATTTCCCAAACCCTACAGCCCCAGGTTCTTAGAAATGACATTCTGTAATGAAATCTAGGTACTTTTTGATTAGCATAGGGATGAACATTCTTCTGTTTATCGTTTTTCTTGCACCAATGAGACATCTCTGCTGATTACTCCTATTACGGTTAATTTGCAACTGATAATCAGTCCTAGTTTCTTAATAAACTTCTCATTAAGAGACTGGAGCTGTCACTTTACCTCCATGTTACTCTTCCTAAGTATAATCTGTGACCATTATGCAAAAGAAAGGACTGCTGGATGTCACACATGTCATTTGCAATCATGTACAAAAGCTTCAAAATGACCTTCTTAAGTAAATGCCCTTCATAAATCATTACTGTAAAATGGAAAGGTGTAACTAATCACCATATTGTCACCCTGTTGCTGTATTTGGCTTTTTTGAGGAGGAGGTATGCTCAGCCAATAGACATTTTAAAAGATCTTTACAAAATGCTTTCAAGGATCTCCCTGAACTTCTCGTGCTTTGCTTATACCACAGCAAAACCAGAGGTTTAGTAGTAGAGAGGCTCAAGCTGAGTCACCTGGAAGATGCTTTAAGATTCATTCTGAAACTGTTGCCTTCAGGAAAAAGTGAAATGATTAAGTTTTGATGCCCAACAACTTATCTTGCACCAGCTGGTCCGAAGTAAATTTTCAAATTAATATTCTGAGCCCAGAGTAAGAATGAAGTAATTCAATGTTGTCTGCAGAGAAATAAATTGCAGCTATTTGTGTTAGTTCATGCTATAAAGAAATAAATATTTGCTTATGGATAACTGTCACACTTCAGGGGATGTGCAGTTGCAGTAGCAGTTAGGTTGAACTAGTGTGTCGATATTGCTTGCATTTCCAGTGTAAAAAACAGTCTTTTCTATAGAGTTTTCCTGAATAAAATTCTTTAGTTCAGTCTTCTGAACAACTATGTGACTCTGAAATCGCACCCCAGGTTCTACCAGTCATGTGTTTTGACAATTCTTTATGAAGAAGGAAAAATTAAACCATGAGAGTTGGAGTGAGATTTGAAGTTTAGACACAGTACTTTGAAGGATTTCTTTTTGGAGATGGTTCCTTTTTTCCAGCTGAGTGGGTTTCATCTTGTCAGGGACAGCAGAAGTAATAATAAATGCAGGGTAGGGCTTTGAAAGAGAATTAAAGATAAAATCAAGACAAGCCAGCCATAAATCAAAAAAACCCCTTCCTCTTCTGCAAGGGATCCTTGCCTCTGTGCTTCCTATGCATATATTCTATACTTTCAGAAACCCTCAGTAATAGCATGTCGCTATAATTTTCTCGCAAGTAAATATTTGTGGCAGAGTTACTTCTAAAACATGCATTCATGATGTTTACTCATTGTCTTGCTTCTAAACATGATTTTTAAGCTGGTTAAGCAAAAGCAAACAAAAAAAAAATCCCAGATACAAGAGAGTTGTTTATTCCACAAGGTCGTATGGTGCTGTAGCAGCCTGTTGCAGTGCCTGTACCTGAGCTATGACCAGACAAATGGTGTCTTCAAGACCTCCTTATCGTTCAGCTTATGTGAATCTTCTTTCCTTAAATTATCTAGAGAAGCTCATTTCCAGTGTGCTCACATAAATTAAATGCTGCATCTCTGTATCTAACCTAAATTTGTTCTCCTTTTAATGTCTTGCCACTGCTTTCTGAGATAAAGATTGTTTGCCTCTGAAAATTTCTCCATTTATTCCTTCTCTATCTTCCTGAAAACGGTAAAACTTAACAAACAAACAAACAAAAGGAAAAGAGAAAAAACACAAGACAATAAAGAATTCAGGATTTGGAGATTGTAGTTAACTAATTCAAAGTTTTCCCTCATCGTGTTTATGATGGCTTTTAGGGAAATTGTCACAACTGATGTCCGTGGGAAATACAGCTTTATACATTAGGACATAATGTGTGAGGTGACGACATTCCATGTTTTTCAGGAACTACAAAACAGTCAACACAGAAGTGCATTTCAACATCTCTTATTTTCTCTCAGGGATTTTCAGGTGATAGGACACCAACATTCATTTTTAACACAGTGTCTTAGGAACAGAAAAGCCTTCTTTTAGAATTGTTCTCAGTAGTCATTCTTCCTGTTTTACCATTATCTTGCTGTGCACTGGCCATTCCATGTTCTTTATTTTATGTTATTTAATTCCTTTTCTCTGTACTTTTAGCAAATCTCCTTTAGGATTGTATCACACCATCCACTCATAAAATGGAAGCTGATAAGAAATGATTGTAATATACTACAATACACTATTTCTCTTTACGCTGTAAATTAAAATGTTTAACTTGGGAACAAGACTCTTGTCTAGTTCCATATGTTCTTTGATTGGGGCTATAAAATAAGCTAATTATTTCCAGAAACCAATTGCTTTTCATTAAGAAACAATTGCAAAGATTTGATTGTCTATGCATGTGTTGCAAAGATATTTTGACTGAATTAAATTTTTAGTTACATACCATCATCAAGTTCCTGTCACATTTCAGTGTTATTGATTTGAAACAGAAGTGGAATTTTGATATCATTTATTCTGCACTGCATATTGTGTAATTATTCAGATGCTTCATTTTCATTTGTGCTTTCCTACTTGTTTTAAATGTTATTACTTGCTTCAATGCCTTTTCATTTTGGTGAATACACTGATAAATATTTCTATCAATTGCAGATGTGATTTTTGCATAAGTAACTGAAATCCTACTACCATGGTTTAATACAATATTAGACAGCAGAGGAACTTGTAGAAGCAATTAGAAAGTCTATGCATGCGTTTGTTTATTGAGTTATTTAAAAAATGCTCTAAAGGGATTGCTTGAGCAGAAAAAAGGACATTAAAGCTGTTAGTTTCACTGTCAGATTTTTAGATGTCCTCACTGTGGGCAAAGTGCTATCACAGTCACTCCAGTTTGCCTGTAAACTGCAGTTTCCTTTTTATTCTCCCAAGGAAAGGATGAACATTTCTGTGTGCAGCAGGACCGACAAGGCAACTCCCCCAGCTGCAGAGGAAGGGCTGTGCTTCAGGTTACCCTGAAATATAAATCTCCAAACTAGAAACATCTCTTGGATATCTTCATGCATTTTGTGCTTTTTTCCTCATTGAAATTGAGATTTAATATGGGGAATGCAATATCACTCCATGAGCAGCCATTCTAAAATCAGTGAGAGTATTTCAATAAGAAACTAAGAGACTCAAACTTCCAGCTCAGGCTTCACCTTCCTTTCCAAATTCA
This sequence comes from Eulacestoma nigropectus, assembly GCA_013397775.1. Lineage (NCBI taxonomy): Eukaryota > Metazoa > Chordata > Aves > Passeriformes > Eulacestoma > Eulacestoma nigropectus. Next base: position 226,171 of record VZTE01000432.1, on the reverse strand, counting down.
GTCACAGAGAGGAGTTGTCTGAATAATTGTAAGGTGAACCTTATTATTATCACTATTGGGTTTTTTTTCCTCTCTGTTTTTCAGACTAATAAAACAGCACAGTGAAAAATTTAAAATTTCCACTGTATTCCCTACTTCTGCCCCGCTTGTGGGGCACTTGCATGGTTGGTGGGAAAAACAGTGGGGAAAATACATAACCTTGAAATTGATAAAATAAATATTACTGAAGAATTAATTTGTTTGAATGAAAATTCATTCTATGTAAAAAATTGGATAACACTTATTTCAATTTTCCATTGTGATATTTATTAGGAACAGAAAATGCTTTCAAAATAACTCTAGGTGGAGGTGCTTGTGGAAGTAACATAAGAACCACTTTGTGTCCCATCATACACAGAATTTATATATATTAGAAACCCACTCAGGGACTGTTGCAGTCAGTAGAGAGGCAAGTGCACCTTTTGGTGGCCACAAGACAGGAACAGGAAGATCCTTCTTGTTACTCAGTTGCCCACAGATAAATATTATCCAAAGAGGGCTGTGAGATAGATCATGGCCACAGAACTCTCTGCTGGGAATCACCCAGTTACTGACTGACCCTCAACAATGGCACAGCAGAGTGTTTGTGCCAAAGTTTGGTGTATGTGATCTTTAGAAGCACTGCAGGGAGGAGCAGAAGCCTAATGCATGAGCTTCCCTTCTGGATCTCACCTTTTTAATATCATACTTTAGCATATTATAGACCTCATGTTTATTAAGTCTATCATGTCTATATATTCATTATATAACACATATTAGTCCAGAAACAAAGAGTTACAGGCTCAATACTTATTATCCATGTAGATGGATTATTTTTAACTCAGTGGTTGGCATTATAGTATAATCATTAATTTCCTTTGTTTTTCTCTTCCCAAAAGGAAGTCTCCACAGCTAACAAGGAGGAACTGTTTTCAGAACATCACTTGATAATATTTTTCCTTTCCTTTGCATATTTTAATGCAATCAGCACAGCTTACATCTGTGTAGCAATCAAATTACAAAGTCAACATAATCCAATGAAATGCTGAAGAGCCAAATAATCAAATTCAGATTAATATTAATTGCTGTAGTTTCTGCACCTGGATTTAAAAAAAAAAAAACAAGAAAATCACCACATAGAACTTTCTCTATTTAATTGCAATGTTTTAAGTAAAAAAATCCCAAACAACAAAACCAAATCAGAAAAATACCCATGACCCCTCTCCCCACAGGATCCAAATGTAAGACTAAATATGATCTATTTTTTCCTTCTATTAGGAGCAGGTCTTGTCAATATACGGATTTAGATACATATACCTCACACATCCCAGTGAAGCTATTTATCATTTTTCCTTTCCCTAGCAACTTTTATTAACTAATTACAGATCTTTAAGATGGAAATTTTATCCTTATTTGACACAGCCATGGATTCCTACTGAACATCTGCAGTTCTAGTTACAAAACTAAAACAGGATTAGCATATCCATTACTGAAGCAGGCCCCAATGTCAACAGGGTTCTTATTTTCACTTGTTCACACCACCAACAGTGAGTACAGAAAGCCCAGCAAACAAAAAATAAATTACCATTTCCGGTTCTCCTCCCCAGAGGTGCCTTTACCCTTCCATTAGAAAGCAGCTGGACATACAATTAAATTAACATTGATCCTTGTGGGTCCCTTCCAACTCAGAATATTCTGTGATTTTGTGAAGTAACAGCAAGAGGTGGGATCTCCATTACAGAGAGAAATGAGCTCTTGGGGATGGGGGCAAAGGCCTAGTGATGCAAATTTAATAGCCACAAATGGATAAAATCACCACTCTGGTAGCAACTCACGCATTTTAGTTTTCTGCCCTCATTTATACATCCTCTTTAGTTGCATCACTTGCCTGATGCGGTGTGTGTGCTGTTGCACACAGTTTTCCAGTGGGAGTTTCACAGGAAAAAGGTGCAAATGGGAAGCTGGAGAAATGTCACTTTTCTAAAAACAATGGTTAAAAGAAAAAAGTGTTACTGTTTGTTTGGATTCCAATCATCGGGCTGGTTCTGCAGCTTTTGCTGCCTAAGCACAAGCTGGACTCATTCTCCCACCTTGACTTGCCTGTCCTTCACCCAAAGCACAAAACCAAGTATCTTATTGTTTTGTACATTCTACCAAAAGTTTACTACCTAAGGCAGATTGAACTTAAATATTGTGTCAAGATTTAACAGTGGACTACACTGACGAAGAACATAATTTTTACTGTTACATAAGTTCCTTACAGAAGTAGGAGACAGCAACTAAACTAAAGCATACTAATTAAGCATAATTGGATAAAAAATGTTTCTTACACAGATGGAATATGAGATGTAGGAACAAGACTTTGCTTCTCTAACAAGAGCTTCCACTAGTGATTTAGGGCTCCCTTTGAACTAAAAGAAATGGCTGCAGGTATTATTACATCCTCTCTCATTTAATTACCATTGGAATTCAGACAAGATGATAACAAGTAATTGAGAAGTTATCAATGACTACATTAACACATTTTTGACCACTGAGATCTCACAGATAACTAAATTTGGAGGGTTTAGGTTTCAGCAGTTATTCAGTCATAAAGTAGTATTAAAAATTGCTGAAATATGTACTTCTAGTATGAGTGAGCTTCATAATAATAACCTGAAAATGTTAAAGTGCAAAGATAATTTGGATATTGAATTTCAAAATCGGGCAGAACTGTCAATGGTCAAGTGGTAAAACAGATGTATTTGCTCTCTTGTCATTACTGTTAACCTTCTCAATTACATACAGCGCACACAAAGAAGAGAACTGCAAATATTGCAGTGGTCCTTTCTTTTGAAAGAATGGCCTTAAAAGTGAGGAGAAAGCTTCATGATCAAAGCAGAAAGATTTGATTTTGTGTTTTCAATGCTAAGATTTGCCTCTTGACGTTGCTGTTTAAGTTTGAATACAAACATATTCCGCATAAGAGAGAAACAAGAGTTTGTGACCGTGAAAACTTGAAACAAACAGAACCCAAATGTGCAGGGCAAATTCAAACTTACTTTCAGTTGGCAGCACTGTGAGTGCCAGCCAGTGCAACACTTCCTAGGACACAAGTCCTTCCTCTTTGTGCTTGAGAACCTTCCAAATCACCTCTGTCCTTTCCATGATGGGGCTGCAAGTGAGAAGAGGTTATGGGAATTTCAAAGACTTCCTGATGAGATTGTTTCAGTTCTATAATAATTTTCAACTGTACAGAACAAGAAAGTGTAAGGAATAGGAGTGCGAGGTCCTGACCTATGCAAACAAATTCATAAATTCATCTCATATGTATTAGTAATGTTAAGACAGACTTTATATAATGACAGAAGATCTTTGAAAATAGCATAAAAAATTAAAAGTTCTTATCACAAGGTGTGTGTCAAATGTCAAGTAATGAATGGGCATGCATGAAAAACATCTCTTAACAACTGTGCAACCTGAAGGTAGAAACAGCTTCCTTGAAAGGCTATCAGCTTTGGGATTCAGTCACAGTTCAGTCCAGGTTCTCAACATTGTCTCTGTGTATTTAAGCACCAAAGACAGCCCTGAGATCTCAGCCTTCTGTAGACTACTTCACAGTGAGAAGTCTCTCCATTTCTGCATCTACAGAACAAGACAGAAGGCCAGAAGCACCATTACTCACACGTGTACTGTAGTGATTGCAGGACTGCAGACAATTGTCAGTAAGGCCTTGTGTAAAATTGTATTAACACAATTTTATTCTTATTATTTACTATCATTATTATTGGAAATTATTATTACAAAAAATACTGGTTGCCAGAGGACTGAGGCCCTGGGGGTTTGGTAAAACCAGCACTAACAATAACAGCAATTATCCAAACTATCTGAAACATGTGTTATACTGTAAATTCAGATGTGACACTGCAGACCACCAACAAAAGCACACAAGACAAAGAGGTTGCCTTGCACTTTGCTGATCTGACCCTTGCTTTTCTGACTCAGCTTCTCCCTTATCACTGTGGGCTAGGTAGTTATCAGCACTGCTCTCTGGATCTAGTCAGGGCTGCTGGACGTGCTCTGCTCCTCTGGTCTGGGTACTGTGTGAGAGCATCTCTCTTTGATGAGGGCACTGCCCTGCTGTCACCTCCATCCCAGCTCATCTTCCTTTCTGGAGCAGTCTAGTCTTGCTGCTCCCTGACAAAAGAAGACATCAAACACCTGCTCTTGCTGCCTGTGGATGTGTAAATCAATTTGTACAAATGTAATTGTGCCTGCATAAGCAGTTGGCACTTTCTCCTGGGCATGTGAAACTCAAAGGAACCACATGTAAGAACAGAATCCTTTGCACTGTGACATCCTCCCTGGTTACACCGCTGATCAAATTAATTTTTAAATAATCTTTCTGACTAGCCTGAAGTGTTGAACTATAAGGACAATAATTCCTATCCCCTACATAATGCTTTTCATTTTTCAAGCTATTTAATAACTCTAACAACTGAAACTACTCCTTCAGGTACCCTTGTAACAATTAATCCCTTATACTTCTATTGTGTCTGACACCTGATGTTCTTAAAGTATTTTATGTATTTGATGGATAAAGCCTCATGCAGTTTCTGTGTATGAAGCCTTAGAGGGTCAACTGAGTTTTAGAGCACAAACAACTTTAGAAAAAAATCAGCAGGGTCTGCCTTGCATAGCAAAAGGAAATAAGGGTGATCTTCATGAACCTTTATTGAGATATCAAACTTTACAACTTTCAGGAGTCAAATCTTGTGCCTTTTTTTTTTTTTTTTGCAAGAGGACAAGTTGAAGCACAGAATGATGAAACAAATAGCTAATATCTGAAAACAGGCTTCCCATTGACCCATATGGCCTTGCCTGTGAGGCATGAATTTGTCCTCTAATGTGGGACAGGGACACTGTTGCTGTCCTCATCAGTGAGGTCTCAAAGGACTGTGAAGGCAAAGAGTCTCTGTGACACAGGATATTATGAAAAGTCCCCATATTCTCTCCCTCCATCATTTTACCACCAACACGGTATTGGGAATTTTCTTTAGCTCCTGCAATTTTCCCCAAAATTATAAATAATGTAATGAATGTAGAGTTCTAGCACATGTTAAAACACCTTTGATCAACACCAGTTTAAGAAAACTTTAAATTAAATATGTTGTATTACATACACTTTCAGATTCAAAATGGCAAAAATATAACTGGTGATAAATTTGCGAGGAATATGGTGCTACTTAGAAGCAAACACAGGAAATCTCTGAAGCTGAAGACACAGCTGGCAATGTGAAAACTGGAACAGTACCAGAAGTCCACCCTTCTCCTGCAAAACAATAAAATACTTGGTGTGAGACATAATAGACCAAGCCCCAAACTACTGACTCTTCTAGGAGATTCTGTGCACCATAGTGATGCATCAGAGACCTTGCTGATAAGATGGCAAGCCGCACAGATTGTTTTGCTTGTGCAACCCAATTCTAAACCCTAACAACAAAAGAAGGCTATAAAACCCTTTTCCACACAGTTAAATTTTTTAGAGCACTTCCCAGGCTTGATGCATCGCTGAGATGGTACAACACGCCTCATTACACTGTGACACTGTGTCAGCAGCACAGATTGCCACTAGCTTTCTCCCTCACTTCCCAACTACAGCACTGCAGCTCAGTGGCACTGTTTTCTTTCAGGCAATTGAAAAAGAAAAGAAAAGGAAAGCAAAATCACTAGATGCACTGGAAGGGATGGTTTGTTTCCTCTCCAGGATGCACAACAGAAAATATCTCATTTTTTAAGCAGATATCTCCAAGCTGCATGCTCCTCTCAACAACCCTGCTATCAGAAACAAGTATGTAACACAACTGCTGTCACAGTTCACCCTTCACACAGGTCACAAAAGTAGAACAGGAGCAGTGCAAGGTATTCAGTGCATTGATAGGAGGAGACAAATCAGGCCCATACTTCACTTATATCCAGTTACATTCATCTGCCTAATGTTAGACTCTCTCAGGTCCACTATAATTTGCAAGTGAGAAAGGACACAGACAACATTTAGACCTCAAACTTTGGCTCATAGCTTTGGATTTAGTGATATTCTTACATAAGCCTACCTACCTGGGAGCCTGCTGAGCAGTAATCATTTGACAGGGGCTGGGAAGCTGTTAGAAGTTTATCTCTTACTGCTCCACCTTGTTTTGAGAACAGCCTGGCAGCAGAGGGGACATCAAGAGTGGCACCAGGAAGACTTGTGAAATGCTGCAAGACTTCTGGCAGCAGGGACCTCTCTCCTGCTTATGTCTGAGCACAGGGAGATGTGGCATTTTTGGGAGCACTGATTAAGGAAGGTGGTCATTACAAGCATGTGAATAATCAATGTAACTGCATTTTAAATAAGGCACAGGAAAAAACGAAATTATAATTACACTAGCTAGAGCCATCAGTTGATAGCACTACCAGGAGCCCTTGTTCTTTGAGGACTCAGTTAGGAAAGCTTGAGTGAGGGTGAGTTTTAATGATTTTAACTTTCCCTTCTTAAATAATGGCACCAGTCAGACACTTGAAGCTCGGAGGGCGCTCAAACATCCTGCTGAGTAAGGCTTTGAATCACCAATTCCTCTGGCTAACTAACTGGGATATGATCCAGCCACAGCAATCAGACAACATTTTGATGGCCTAATTTCTGAGAAATTAATTCTTCTGATGTCCAGCCTCACAATTGGGCATGCCTGCTTGCTGTGCACAAAAAAACCCTCCAGTATTGGCAGAGGCCTCCCGGAGCACCTAACAGAGGAGGCAAGCAGGTGCACACAGTTTGTTGGAGATTCAGCGATCAAAGTCTATTCATGTTAGCAAGAACAGGTATGGATAATACTGTCACATGTATATACCAAGAATATTTTTATGGTTCTGAGTGCCCTTTCACCCAAAGTCAAGGCAGTGTCAAGGAATTCAAATGTCTTCTTTGCATTTGGCTTTTTCTAAATGCTGAATTCCTCTTATGCTACAGAGAAATTATATTCTCTTCTGGTTTTGCCATCTGCCAAATATGTTTCTTTCCATTGCCAAACTTTCCACTGTTTTAATAAGCCTGAGTTATTCCTTTTTTCTACCTGCCAAGATCAAGCATTAACATCTATGATCTTCACTTAAAAGTTTTTTTCCTTTTACACAGCCAAAATTAAACATATATTTACTGTTACTATTAGCAGACCTGATATATCCGAGCATAAAGCTGAAAATATGCACCTGAGGACTGAGAATTCTCTAGCAATTTCATTTTGGTTTGATTAGTTGTTGAATAGTATAGATTAATTTATTCTATTCTGTGAGATTCTTTGTCACAAAAAGGAAATGCTCAGTGACTTGGGGCAGACTTAGAAATCTGTTCTTAATGATGTTGGAAACATTGCAAATGCATGAATTAAGGAATTGCTTTATACTTTAAAGAAAGCATTTGATTTTATTAGCCTGGGGCATTAGAAGACATAAAAGATGTAGTGAAGTTATTCCCCTGCCTCCTTTTTTGTCATGAGTAACTGAAATGTAACATATATACTCCTAGCATACATTTATCTCTTCTTCCTGACAAGCCTTTAAAGAAATGCTTGACCTAAATGTCAAAATCTTGGCTATAATTTTTAACTGAAAGACCAAAGAGGAGATATGTTCCTAAGACGGTATATCTTAATTTTCCGAGAAGGAAAAAGACAAAATCAACGTGTGTTAAAAACAGTTGCAAGAAAATTCAGATGAGAAAGCAGAAGTCAGAAAATCTAATCACATGGGTGCAGAAGTACTGCTGCACTGGAGGTCAGTGCCTGAGCACTGCTGAGAAGAGTTCAGAGCGTGAACTGGCTGCCTGCTACTAACCAGTGTGTACCCTTGCAGATAAATTTTGCATGTGTATGTGTAGTCATGCTAAATTCTGGATCCAGGGTGAATCTGAACTGAAGACACTCTTGGGATTGGAGATAGAGCGCAAATTTGTGTTGGGAATAAGACTCCAGATGCCCATGCTCATGTCTATAACAACCCTGACGTGCACTACCCACAGACAGAGCGCCAAAGGCTGGCTGCAGATTCAACAGCCCCATTACTACACGCCTTAATGAGCAGGTTTTCCCATAGTTGATATCTACTCACAGTTATGTTTCACCATGTCCTCAGCAGACACATTTTGATGGATCTGTTAACTCATTTCTGTTTTGCAGCCTGAGGTGTCTTAGAATTTCTTGTCCCATGGCTTTGCTGCTAGAGGTGGAGTTCGTCCCTTGACACATCACTTGCGCTGAGCTATTTTCAGTTCCTCCTTCCTTCTCCTCTCTATGACATTTGGCTTTTTATAGTTTCCAAGTATTGCTACATCTTTGGAGCTCATTTTTAAATTTAAGTATATAATGTGTCCATTCTGATTTGGTAATCTCTTATGGCAGCAATAAGTGCATTCAGTTAGATTGTTGGCACATTTACAAGTCTTTCATGACTTCAGGATATTTCCTGGGAGTTGCAGGAAGTTGTTCCATTCAACCTCTCACACAAAACCAGAAATAAGGAAGCTTAGCTAATTATTTTGCCCCAGTAATTTGTGACAGGTAAGGTAAACAGGTCTGAAGAGTGAACCACATTGAAAGTCAAGAAAAAGCATTTAACCTCAGAAGACTATTTATTTTGGTATATTATCTAGCCTTTTTTTTCCTTAAATAACAAAATATAGATGAGTCACCATAAACAGAAATCTACTTTAAAACATTATTTACTATCAGTATATACATATATTTTTATACAACACATATAATTATTATAATTATATATGATTATACTTTTTTTTTCATTAACACATATAGCATTTTTTATTAACAAATGACATTAACTTAAATGTGATGGTCTGCCTCTAGATTCAATATTTGTCACATTTCTGAAAAGTGTGCTAAACTAAAATACACACAAGAACATGTTATTTTAACTTCTGTGTTTGTCATTGAAAGGATATCTTCTATATGGCCATCTAGCAAATTGCATGGGATTGATCATTAAACCGTTCTCCAATTTCAAATTCATGTACTATACATGAACATCTTATTATAAGCTAACCTTTATCACAAAAAAAGGTTTTTTAACCTTAACAACATAAAATATTTAAGGTTGATTTCACTTTAGACTTGATTGTTTGCTTTGGGTTTTTTAAAATATTTTGTGAGGCTTTGAGGAGGAAGGGAGGTTTTGGTGGTTTTTTGGTGGTGGTGGTATTTTCCACTAGAAAAAGTGACCAATAAAGTAGCGCATCTGTAGGAACCAAAATGTGAAGTGCATTATCTGCAATCTGCTGTGCACCACTAGACTAAATCCTTTTTTCATTTCTTATGCTTTGCCCCAACATGTTTTAGATAAGAGTTATTTATATTTATGACCAAAGACTAAGTCATTGGGCATTTTATGCTTTCATGAATTCATTGCATGCCAAATTTCAGCTCATATAGGAGGAGTCTGCTCTAATTTTAAAACTTGAATTTCAAGTCTTAAGAACGCTTAAAGAATTTCAGCAAACTGTCAAATAAAGAAAAACAATTCCACATTGCCACCTTTATCAATTCAGTAGAAATTTTAAAAAATAATATTGATAAGGCCTTTCATGCTGTACAAAAGTAATTCTAATATATAGAAAGTTTTTTAAGATACTTTCAACCTCATGGTTTAAAGACAAACATCCTTTGGGAACACATCTGTATTTCTGTCTGTTCAGAGTTGGCAAAATGAAACATGTCCTGCAGTTCTGAAGCTCTTTGAGGAAAGGTAATTGAAAGATTTTGACACTCAGTCTAAAAAATCAGATGAAGACCTATCTATCACCCATTTTGTAATATTATGAGACAATAAGGTGGACAAAAAGCTGGAAGCAAATTTGTGGGCTTTTTTATACAGACTAAATAGTATCTCCAACCTTGAATTTAGCATTTACAAATGATGAGACATTTTTAAAATTCAGAGCAATCTATTTCAAACACTTTTTATTTTTCAAATATTCCTAATGCAATTTCTCTTCTGTCTAAAATATTAAAGGAGAAAACAATAAGTTGTTTCTATTTCAGCAGTGCAGAAAATGACAACTATGTAGACTATTTATTGCTGTATGCAATGAGATGTCGGCAACTGTAGGAAAAAGATGCTTTTTTTCAGAAAAGACCTCAGTGTAATTTTAATTAATGGCTAAATTGCTAAAGAGATTTGACTGGTTCAATCTTTTTTTTACACATAATGGAAATAAGAAAGAGAATGTTCCGCATTGGACAGGAAACATGTCCACAAAAATAACAAGCCAAGATCCTTTCAGTAAAAGACAAGGGATTACCCTTTAAATTGCATGTAATTACAGAATCTCAGAGAGCTGAAGGAACATGTCTTCCTGTGATGAATTTATGTGGACAGAAAGTGTCATCTCCTTTTGTACATAGGTGCTTGTCCTACAACAGAGATCCAGAGAGAGAAGAAAAGATTTTGCATTCCAAGATGATTTAGAATATCCATATGTTTCCATAATATCTAATGCTATCAAAATGCACTGTTTGCCTCCTTTACTGAAGATCTGCATCCAAATAGTATAGATAAAATAGACATACAAGCAATATTCTGGGAAATACTTGCAGTAACTACTCTTTCAGATCAGATTTAAACATTCTGCCTTGGCTTGGAATATCACATACCACGGGTAAAGACTTAAGTGGGTGAAAATGGTGGAAATGAGAAGCAAATAATTAGATTTAAAATAAGCCTATAAGGTCAGATATCTTTTTGGTATATTATTGTTTGGGACATAATAGTAGGTCAAAGTATTTCAGTGTTCAATAATTCTATAGTAATAAAAAGTTAGATGAAAAGAAATTGACAAAAAAGTACATTTTTGCAAAAAATTTTATAGCATCCCAAATATTTTCCAGCTATCATTGCAAAATATCATATCATAGTTAAAAGAAACTAGTCAAGATTCAGGAAAAACACAAGGAGGGGTAGGAGGGAGAGACATTCTGGTCAGACCAACTTGAAATAGAACATATATATATTTACATATTGAAAAAAAATTAAAATTTTTGGTTTTAAAATCACAGATAAAGATCTGCACATACATATGAAAAATGCCTGCACACAAACAAAAAGCATTCACACCAAATTTAGTCTCTGCTAGAGTAGGAAGTTTTGGCAAAATTGCATTTTCTATTAATTTCCATTTTACCATGCAATTTCAGTGACTTCTGTTTCCCATATAGCACTTTCCTGACCTTGAGGTCAGGGATCCACCTAACTTGCAATGGTTCTGATGTAAATAATCTCCCTAATCTAATCATTAGTTGAGATTTTGCATGAGAAAAGGATAAATTTTCAGGATTTGGTCATCTATTTTAAGATGAGGTGAATTATACCTATTTCTTTTCATGGAATAAAAGCAGACTAGATAAATGGATCAGATGCCAAAAGCTCTACTCCCTCATGTGCATCTCCTATTTGCATGAAACACCTCAGAGCACGACAATACTTTTCACTGGGACAAAGTAGAGGTGTGTGGGTGTGTGTATGTGAATAGAAGCACTAGAATAAGCTGGTCAAAGCAGAGTTTATGTAAAACCTAACTTTGACTTTAAGACCACATGCAAAGGAATAGAAGAGAATATGAGGAAAGGACAGCAGCATTACTGACAGTACTGATAATGCTGAACTGAGGTGGGAAGTCCCTTGCGGTTGCTTCAGATCTGAACATGCATCCAGCTGAGCATGTCCGTATCAAAGCACGGCCTGGATAACACAGGCATAGCATGATGGCAAAAGTCCCATAATATAACTCAGGCATATCATGATGGTAAAAGTCCCACAACATAACTCAAGCAAGCCAGACAAAAGCAACTGGGAGCTAGGTGTGTTTTCTTTTTAAATCCAAGGAGCTACATAACTCCAGCTAAAGGTAGTGAACTGGTAGGCACTGCAGTAGCTGACCAATTAACATAATTTTTCCTTAAGGTTACTTACTACTTATTTCAGTACATACACCATCTGAAATATTTGCAAATGCAGCTGAGAGTCACTAGGGACTGTATTGTTAGAAGTGATAATCAACCTAAGCATTACAAACACGCCGCAGGCTAAACAAGTTGGCCTATAGCACTACAACAGGCACTTTGCTTTGAAAATCCTCATAATCATTGCCAACACATCTATGTCACAGAAACGAAGCAGAAGAAGAGTATAATCAAGCCAAGCTGAGCATGTAAAGAATCATATGGGAAATGGGAATACCAACCACTTCTGTATAGTGAACTTCTGTGTTCAAGCCAGATGTTTTACTGACAACACTTTCAGATGTTGCATGAATATTTCAGAGCAAAATGAGCCCGAGCTACAAATTAATGAGTTCTTTTTTCAAAGCCACTTAGATATGCTGTTACAGCTAACAACATTCTCCCTTTCAGACACAGCTATTTTATTTGGATGAAATAGAATGCCTTGTTCAGCTCAGGAAAAAAATCTCAGTTAAAAATGTATTGGAATGCAAAGAAATTTGTGTAAGCATTTGCAACAAAAGACCCTTAAAAGTACAGAGACTCTCAGACGAAAATACCTCAATTCAACAAATACAGGACAAGTAAATGATATTCACAGAGCAGTATGGTCTGAAGCTGAAAGCCTTTTCTTGTCTGAGTTGTTTCCTCATACCATATCCATAGTCTATTGAATATCTTTTGTCCCCATAAGAAAACAAACAAACAAAAGCCTCTGCCTCTTTAATACATGAGGTTGAATGTTTCAGCTGAAAGTCTGGATCTAAAATTTCAAGCTAAGATAAGAGTTACCCCTCCCAAGGCAGATGTTAAGACAGTAGATTTCTGCTTTTTTAGTGTATATTGCAACAGCTGTCTGTATTTCAAGAACAGAAGCAGTAATCTTGGGCCTCTGAATTCACAGATATGTTTGTCTTGGACATGCCAGATGAAATATTTTACATGAGATTAAATTTTAACACTGTTATGGTAGAATCCATTTTGAAGAATATCATGTCATATGATTATCCGGTTCAAACAGTTGTGCAAATAAAGGAAATTGGTCCTGATTAAGAAATGCAGTAACCATCTGTCCACCAACCTTTCCACATCACTTCCTTCATGCAATTTATTTGTATAATATATTTGATAAAAGCTTTTGGATACCTTCAAAATTTGCACTGACTTACATTTTTATGAACTATACATTCATTAGTGGACTACACTTTGAAGACGTTTTCTATAAATTAAGGAGTTTGTCTATATATCTTAATGAAACGTATCAGCCAAATTAGAAAGTGAAGAAGTCTGTAAGTCCATAGTGCGTCATTTTCTCTACTACTACTTTCATTTATAAAGTCTTTTGAAGAAAACACAAATTTCATTGCCTTGGAAATGTGAGATTTTATCAGTGAATGAAAAGAAATCAAGTTGCTCTGATGTGTTCTCCAAGACACGTGTAATAAAAAGATTCTTTTTTACACTAAGCCTGAACCATTAGTGCAGATTTACCTCCTTTTCCTCATGTAAAATACCAAAAATGTGATTCAAGGACCTTGTCCCTCCCAGACCCAAGAGTAACCATTGAGGCTTTACCTGTGCAGGTCTGACGGCAAGTTGTTTTCCATTGTTATTATTGGTGTTGTCATTACAGATAAACTTGGGAGAGGTGATTTGGGACAAAATTCTCAATGGAGGCAATCACAAATCCAGAAATACCAGTGATTGAAGGTTGTCTAAGTCCTATTATTTTCTTACAGGACAATGTTACAATATGGCTTCTCCCTGTTTAACCTTCCAATTTTGTCTTTGATTTTCAAATCCTGGCTAATTAGAGGATTTCTCTTCTTTGTGACACCAGACTCTTACGTCGCACTTTAATTACAAGGACTATGTAGTGTTCTATTAGCTGTGGATTTTTGCTTCTTAGATTTGTGTGTTAATTGATGATATCTGCATTCAACTTTTTCTTTTTTTTCCAAAAATATTCTTCATTATAGTAATTAACCACATATCCAGGACAGCCAAAATTAACCATTTATGTACTTATTTCTTCAGCCAACATCTGTGAGGACCTTGTATTTCCATTCCTGCTTATGCTGTGAAAATGAAGAGTAAAAAAATACATGACATGAAAATAATTTATCTTTTGAGAGAAAACATCTTCTGAAATACTCATGCATCTTTTGCTTTTAAAATACTCAGATCAATTATATGTTTGATTTTGCTTTGGTTTTAAGTATTGCAGTTATCTTACATTTTTAATTAAATTTGAACCACATTACTGAGCTTTTCTTTCCAGCTATTACATCTATGCATTATAGACACTATATGTATACTGAGTCACTCATATTCATATAATCTTGAAAACTGATGTCAAAGGTGAAATTAAAAGTTGTCATAAAAGCAAGAATAAGCAACACAATACTGAATAAACACATACAAATACATGATTTCTCTTCCTCAGTATTGGTATTATTTTGAATTGGGAAGCTTTTCTTGTAGTCTGAATGGTTTGCAATCTCTGTTGAATGTCTTTTGCTTTCTTCCTGCCACATACCCTACCTTAGAAATAAGGTAATTTTCCTTAATTGTATCTATCATGCCTGTTTCATGGAAATTCTTTGGGGCAGGATATGCTTTTCTTGTGCTTGTATATGCTTTTCCATAGTGTCTAGTATAATGTAACCTAGTATAATGCAGTACAATGTCACTCTCTAGGTGGTCTCATCACTTGTAATGAGCTTGAAATTCACCTTTCACTAACTGCTCCTTCAAGTTTAAGAAGCTGGCCACTTATGTTAATGATAGAAAACAGAGAAGGATATAACATGATAGACAATGTGTGTCTAGATATTTTCTGTGGGACAAATTTCTCATTCGGAGCAATATGATTTGAAAAATTGACATTGGTAACTAGGAAGTTCTTTACAAGGCTGTTGTTGTTGTTGTTTTAAAAGGCACACTTAGTCCTCTGGCTGGAGAGAGCTGGGTTTATAATTCACCCATGGAAAGGTCAAATGTTGCACACATAGCTCAAAACATGACTGCAGGATGAGCAGAAATTACAGTAATACACTTGGAATAGAGCAAATAAAAACTTGGAAAATACATGCTATAGATACTGTCTGGATTTTCAATGGAATTCAAATTGTTGATGTATTTTACTTCACTGGAGAAGAATAAATTTCTTGAGAAGAAACGTAACTGCTGGCTAGATTTTTCTTTGTCATATATACCAATATGTTACGTAATCTCAGTGAAAACTCAGTTTTCTGTGCCTTTTCTGTGCCAATGTGACTAATTTATTTGTTTGTTTTGTTTTGTTTTTTAAATCTAACAAGTATTCTTTCTAATATGTTCATATTGTGGAAAAAAATATTTCCTAGGCACCCAAAATATCCTTACAAAGCTTTTCATGAGCACTGCTTTTCTACCAACTCCCAAACAACTTTTAATCACACAGTGTATTACTCTGAGTTATTAAGAAGAACCTTTACTGCCAAAAACTGAAGACAATCAACTTTTTAGACCAGAGTTTTTCTCTGGCATACAAAACTGCAAGAACCTGTGGGCAAGCTATCCACGCTTCTGATTATCTAAGTGAGAATAGTCAAAGGATCATGATTTGGTGATAGTATACTACATAACACAAAATAATTTTAAATTTTGTAATATCCATTTCAAATCCATGGCTCCAATGGTACCTGCAAAGAATGGAGAAATATAAACAGGGCAGAGGAAAATAACAAGGGTACTCAGTGCTGCCTGGTAGAAAGGATAAAGGGTAATGGAGATGCAAAGCCCATGAACTAAAGGCCATGAAACCAAGAAATATGGCATATTTAATATATTTACAGTTCTCCTGGGAAAAGGAAGGCTGTATCTGCTTTTCCACAAACTGAGCAATAAGAAGTATCAAACTACGTTTTCTTTATATGCTTATTTTACTTTTGCCCTTGAATTGGATATAGTATGGACGTGATTATCATGCACCCAATTTTCTTTCCTTTAATTGAATACAAATTAACATCCTCAACCATGAAAAGATTTGCTTCCCTGGAGTAACGGCCAAGCTAAAAGTAGGTAAAACCTAGCAGTCTGACTAATATATGTACTATATGTGTGTGTGTGTATGTACATATATATTCAAATCAGCATTCCAAGGGCAGCCGTTGCTATTAAGGACATTTCACTTACAAGCACAATATTAAATTAGATTAGCTTACAGAACCCATAAACATGTTATGTCGGTGTGTTATAACAAAGATAATAGAAGCAATAACAAATAGAATTTAGAATCACATTTTAATTAGTCATATGAACAGTTTAACACAGAAATACTGACAAAGCAGAACTAACAGCATAATGAAGCTCCTTAAAGGTGTAGATAGCAGCCATCCTTGCAATATAAATGCAGTATTTAATAAGAATTTTTACTTAAAATAATGATTTCACTAAATCATTGTAACTAAAAAAAGGGCAAATGAGAAGTATGCCCGGTTTGACTTTACCTGGGGGAACAAAGACCTTTTTTTCCTCACTATGAGACTTCTTATGAAAAAAAAAATTCAATTTATGCATAAAATTGCTCATGTATTTTTTAGAATATCTGATTTGTAGTTCAAATGAAGATAAGTAGTTGAGAGGTGTTATGTGTGTCTCCTCTGGATAATTTCTTTATTTTTGAATTCAAATGGTATTAATGACTAGTCTGTGTAACCAATTCAATGCTTTCAGAAGTTGTCATCTGTTAACTATATTTTTCTGTCAAAATTGTTATTATATAGTCAATGTCCAAACAAAATCCAGCAAATAATTCATTTGCACATCCACATTCAGTTCTTATCACTAAACAAAGTAATGAAAGGAAAGGACTCAGGATTTCATAAAACAGTAATTATGAAGCACCCACATATATACTGTCTAAATGATCCAATTAGATGAAATGTAAATTAATTTATTGATGTTCTAAATGTTTCCCAAAAGAGCGGTATTTCTGCGCCACACCGGATGATCTGGTACATGGCCATACATGTACAAAACACAAGGAAATGAATGCATAAATGAAATAATGGAACACGAGGAAGCTTTTTCATTAATGAATGTAGCTGAGTTTTATGTAATAACGATTAAAATATGTCTAAATCCAACATCTTCACTAAGGGAATCATATTTAGAAAAACCCACTGTAAATAAAAATGTGAGGATTAAAATAAGGAAAGAAAAAGGAATCTAAGTAAAGCAATAACTTATAAAAAGTAGTGACACTATCTTTTTAATATATCAAGAGGGAACCCCAGCTACCACACTGGGCATTGCCAAATGCATTTTAGGAAAGAAAATGTTACTATTCCCTTTGCACAAATGAGTCACTGGGGCAAAACTCCTCAATGATTTGCTCAAGATTATATATAGGTAGAACTTGCACAGCAAGGAAACACTGATCAAACTAATACTTTAACCTCTAAACCTGCTTTTCCTTTAGCAACACCTAATAATAAATTTTTCAAAAAATGAGGAAATGCATATCTAAATGGACAGCACTCAAGAGGTTAGCTGAACATGACTTTCAAAGAAGTGAGTGTTTCTTTTTAAGTGAATTCTACAGTAAAAAAAATAGCAGGTGAAATGTACTTTGAAAACGTAGGCTAAGAGGGATTTTAAATAGTCAAAGGCTCAATAATATGTTATTAGAACCCATTGTCACAATAAAGCATTCAGACCTAGAGCTTAGCAGGAATTAAAAAAGGATTAAACCTTTATAAGGATAATGAGAACATCCATAGTTACTTTAGATAGGATATAAAATAATATTTGTAGAAAAAGAAATACAGGCATTTCTTGAGGCATAAGTGAACCAGCAGCTTAGGAACAGAGGTAAAAAACATCACCAGTGACAAAATTATTGTGTAGATTGCAACCTTCTTTGAAGACACTTTGAAGAGGATACCATCAGATATACAAAAAACATTGCAGAAGACCCATTTGTAATTTATAGGCATTTTAATTTCCTATGTGATCAAATGAGAAGAAAGAAGTAAAACCTTCCGAATCACCCATGTTACATCCATAGTTCAAAATTCATCTGTCTCAGCTTGGACAGAATAACTTGTATTCCCTCTTCATCCACACACACTCGTCATCCTTAGGTAGGTAGGCCACACCACATAATATTTGACTCTGGATGCCATTTAGGCCCCATATACTGCCTCTGCAATCCTAAAGAATAATTGCTTTGTGTGTTTATGGGTGTTTGGTTTTTTTCACTTTTAAGCACCTGAAACAGTAAGTGTACATATTTTGGGATAGCATTGAGCTACATTGGAGAAGGGTGAATACAGTCAAATGAGAGTCCTCCATACTACCTCATATGAGCAGTTTCTGTAGTAAACTATATCCAATCTAACAGGTTCTTCCCCAAAAAAACAGGCTGAGAATCAAATGACCTTTTGTGCTCAGTGCACGCAGTAGGGAACTAGACCTGACAACGAGCTGAGGAGCCATTATTCACCAATGCAGTTCTACTCACAAAGAATATTTCCTTTCTCTTTCCCATTCACAGGAAAACCACAGAGCCTTCTGACATTCCACGTTCTTCAGAGACTCAGAACAAAAATACCCTACTCAGCAAACTCTGAGCTATAAATGTCCTGCCATGCCCCCCGCAAGTAAGGTTTTGTGCTCTAAATGATGGCAAAACACCCAAAAGAACAACAGTCTGTGAATCATGGCGTCTTCTCTGTAGTCAAAGAAACCAGCACTGTGGTAAGAATTGAATTTTTTTACTGGAAAATCAGCTTCTGGTGTGGTGAGGACTTTTGAGTTTTGCTTCCAGGAAAACTGCATTGACTTACCACTGGAAATGACCCTTTATCTGGAAGACAGGATCTCCAATTCTGTTTCTTCAGGAACCACTACATGCATCATCACAAATTGCCAGTCTCTGAAGATAGATTCTTTGGGGTTTTTAACATTAACCACTGCAAATAAAGGCATGATTTGTATCTTGCTGTTATGAACTTTGTAATGGTAGCACACCTGAACCATTTTGTGTCCATGGAAAAGTGGTAGAGTTAAAAGCACTTTTCTTCTGCATATTCACCAAATATTTGAAATGTATAATATTCAGAACATTTTTACACATTAGAAATTACAGGGAAATATAATTTAAAAAATTGTATAACAAGTTCTGCTTTAGATATGTACCTACAATTTTTTTACGTTAGTTCTAAGTATTTAGACAAGACGTGAATATGAATGAGTCAGCCAGCAGATAAAAAGGCTAATAAGATTTTGATCTTTCTTCTTTAAGTGAAATTAAATGTAATTTTCATCTGCTCTGAATGTACACTTCTTTTTACTCCTATTTGTTTTCAGGAAATTCTGTGAGATCTTGATTATACCAGTAGAAAAAAGCTGAACGTCTTTGCCAATGTCCAAACTGCTGCAGGAAAAGGTACTTAACACACATAGTTTGAGAATAGAGTTTGTCAAAATGGATTTGATCAATGAGACACTCTGGATGTAACATCAGGTTGCCAGAGACTAGGAGGTAAACAGCTGTTACCCCTTTTTCATATTTTTTCCCAGTGTGTCCTGTACCTACCCCTACAGTAAGTAGAGTTGGATCACACACTCTACAGCAGTTCTTGCACTCTTATAAAGACTGCAACAAATCATACTATGAAGCTGTCATAATAAACCAATCAGTTCTCCTTTTCTTTTTCTGTAACACCTAGTATTCCAGGCACACATGATTTTATTGAAGTTATCTACATTTAGAGTAGCATGTAGTTCTTTGCAAGAGGAAACTATTTCACTGACTCATAAATCAAGTGAAAAATTTAAGAATCTACATTGTGTAATGATGTTTGTAATAATAAGATTTTGACTAGTCAAATTTATTGTTTTTAACATCAGAAGCTGTTGATGCAGGGGTTTTTGTTGTTTTGTTTTGGGGTTTTTTTAAAGGCAACTACTATTTTGGTTTAGATTTGCTAGCTTAAAAATCACAAATCCATTTTCACAGCTCATATAAAGCTCACTGTACAATTTCTAGCACAGCAAGGAGAAACTCAGAAGATAAGTAGAGAAAATTATTTTGAAACTAAGTCAGCATTTTTAAGGAATTTGATTTATAAAATGCAATTTTTTGCCTTCAGCAAATCCTTGAAAGTCATTATGGCTTTTTTTTTTTTCTAGTTAACTTTCTCCAGCATGCCTGGTGATGGAAATAGCTATTTACAATATTTAAAGTAGTTTTACAAATGCTATATGAAAACCATAGTTACCTTTATTTCTCTGCTACTATTTTCATTAACATTTTGGGACACAAGAAAATGTATTTTCGCAAAGGCAAAACAAGATTATAGGAGCTCAGCCCAATCAAATTAAAATCAGGGACATAAATATGAATGAAACAAGAGCTGTGTTATGACTATACTACAGTGTAACTACCATTTTATCTTAGAGAAATCTAGAATAAAATTTCTACAGGTTGCTGTGGTCTAGAGAAGTTTGAAAAAAGTGTCTGTAATGTAATTTGATGTTCTTTTCTATTTTAATTTTGGGTTCACAGTTTCTGAACATATCCTAGAGCTGCTCTGAATGACATAAGCCTGTACCACACCCAGGAGATGCTAGGCCTGCCTGGATGTGCCTGCAGGGTGGTGACACCCTCATAGCAGTCCACTCCAGCAGTATTCCCCTCTAGAACATGTAAATTGAAAAAAAGGGTTGGTACGAGAAATTTCTGATGTGATTTTTCTGGTAAATTCAAGGTTAGCGTCCTCTCATATAACAAACTGTGGCTGGATATGGGGTTTTATAGGTCTTTGCTGTGTGAAGGTCTCTATGACTGGATGCATAGACCCTCCTCAGGGCTTGAAGGGACTATGGTTTCCCCTGAATAATGGAAAAGCAGAGCACAAAGCAGACAGGACTAGTGATGTTAGCACTGTGGGAGATGACTAGGCTGTATGTACTATTGCTGCTGCTTTTACTAATTTATTTAGCATTCAGACTAGAATGTAGCGAGGAGTCTTTTGTCACATCATTTTTTAGAGCCAGACACCAGAGAGATGGAAGTTAAACAAATTAAAAACCTGTTCATTGCCCCAGGCATGTTTTACTTCATCATTTGGTTCAGTTCATTTCAGCATTGCACTTTTAATGGCTCACTTAGTTAAACTTGAACTTATGATTACTGTTACTACTTCTAATAAAGGCCTGTTTTGTGAGGGCTTCATTGCTGTTGCCTCAGGATAACAGCTGCTAATTTGTTTTATTACTATAATATATTTTATTTAGATTTTTCTCTTAAAAAACTGCTGGCTGTGCTGCTTGCAGTCATTGTTTTCTACTCTAACAGCCAGTTTGCAGAGCTGGCATAACCTACAGGACATTGTATATGGAAGAACTGTGGACTGAAGAGTCAGATCAACAAACATGTCCAATTTATACCACAGGCTTGCTGCTTGACTTTGAAAAAACCAGTTTTTTCCCTCCTCTAAAACACAGACAGCAGTATCTGTATCCCTTGTTAGGGCTAGAGATGCCTACTGATGAACACTGCCAGGTAAGAGCAGCATATTTTCTAGCAGCGGTTATACACTGGTTTTTTATACCACTTGTACACTTGAGCCAACTCACTGTCCTCAGTCCAGTTATCAAGGATTTTCTTTTAAGAACTCTAGTGTTAGAGGTTTATGGGACAAATTCAGTTCTTATTTGGATTGGTGCAATAATTAAAAAGGATTGCACTGTTATCATGCAGCAGTTGGTTGGGTTATCTCGGAAATGTGTAACTGATAGATGAACTCAAATTTATAATCCAAGGGCAGAAGGCAACCTGAGTTCTGAACTAGTCATTTTGGCACTCATGATTTTCTTTCACGTGCCTTATAAACATGTTATTATTCCCTGTTAGACTCATGAAGCTTGGCTGCTCTGGCTTTGCTTAGCAAGCGTAAAAGTCTTATATTGCCCAAAAGGGTCCTGAGGCAGCGTAACAGAATGGAAAGTGCCCCATCACAACCCCTCCCAGAACAGCTGTGTACGTCTCTGCATGGACCTGGGCCTCCAGCCCACCATCATTTCTCAAGGTTGCAAGGAAAAATTGACTTGCATTTTCTGATCCCTTGCTCAGAGGAAAGAGGTGACCTCGACTGTGTTTCCTATACTTATGTCTCTCTGTGCTTTGTCTTAGGATTCAGGCTATAAACTGCAGTTCTAATTAATTTTTTGGATGTATTATGCAGGTAGTTGCCTATTTTATCTAAAGCTGTCCGCTGAAGACTTCACAGTAATTGAGAATAAAAAGTGATTCAAAGAGCCAAGAGCAGAGGAGGAAGATTTTGTAACATTCAGCTTTGGACTTGCGCTTTAGGCTAGAAGGACTTGGACTTCCTAAAATCACTTTCTCTTTATTGGACACATTTCAGTCTCTCCAAACCCCTGGATGAAGCACCTGACAACTATTCTGGCCAGCACTCATGTCCTTTTGCAGAACAAAGTGATCTAGTGGACATTATTCCCCAGCACATCATCAGGAGCAAAACTACATCTAATCTGTGCAAAAGCCAAGCTTGCATTCACAGAGAAGAGATGGAATACAAAAACCTCATAATACAAATTAACATTCCACACAGTAGAATCTTGCAGATTTATAAACACAGAGAAAGTGAATAGTAAGTGTCTTGTCCAGTGAGAGTCTGAAAGCTTGGGTACATGCCTTAGGAACAGAACATGCAAGAAATTTCCACTATTTATTGGTAACTGAACCTCTCCAAATCTTTTTATTAAAGAGGACTGATTGTATCAGTAAACCTGGTGTGATGAATTTGGGGCTATTCATCTCTGACAACTCAAAGACAAGTGATTATAAGCCTTAGACCACCTGGTTTAGATAACCAGTTTGGAGAAACTTGGTCTCAATGAACTTTTGGGACAAGTAAAATCATAATAAACTGCACCACTGACCTCTGCTGAAGATAATCAGAACTACTCACTTTTTTAAATGGTTCTCCTTATCAGTAAGAGCTACAAGGGATTCTCCCTTCAGAGAAGGGAACGGCTGGAGGTTGAAGCTGAGACTGTTTGGCCTTTCAATCAAGGAAGTAAAGAACATAGATGGGAGAGAACTACCTGAGGAAAGGGAAAACATTGGTATAAAGCTACTAAAGAACACATGTTTCATGGAAACATTTATGCTGCAAGTGGAAAGAAATATCCCTCCATGCAGCCAAAAATGTCAAACTGGATAGTGCGGGAGTTTGTGAAAAGAACTGTATTTCATACAGACGGGAAGGAGGCATAGCTTGAAGCTTTGCTAAATCCTTTCCAGTCTTAAGTTCTTGCCACGGTTTCCAGTGAGTATCAGAGTGCTCCCTTTGAGTTTAGCTGCAATGCTAAGTCACTGAAAACCTCTCATTCTGTTCTAAAGTGACTTGTACTCACCAAGCATCACTGACACAAATCAAACTTCTTTGTTCACATTTGACTGTGAAAGGAATCATATATCAAACAGTGCCTACTTAGAGTACAATTAAAAACTTCATTTTCTGATCTGTCAATACAACCTCGAGTTTTCCTTTAAGATAGCCAGCATTTAACAAACCAAGACAGCCATATTTTGCAGTGTCATTACATAGATTATTCCAAAGTGGAATAGATTATTCCAAAATGGAACTCCATTATGATTTATGGAAAATTCAAACTTGGATGTTCCTACAGCAAAAAGAGAAAGGGAAAAATATAATATAACACCATGATCATCTAGCAGGTTGCACAGGTTTTCTTGATTAAATCCAGGACACAGAGAGCCAAAAGCATTCATGAGGCAAATAAATGTAAATGAAAGACTGAGGTAATATTTTAAGCAGTTTTAAGAACAGGCAGAATGAAGAAGGTGGCATACACTATGAAGGGAGAAATGGGTGGTTAAGGAGGAAGAGCTGTAGTTTCCTTCTGAGTGTTCATCCTCTCACTGCATGTTTCCATCTTTGTCTTTCTTTTCAACTTCTTTACTAACCCATTTCCTTAAAAAAATAGCAGTGAAACAATGCATTGGCAATATCTATACCATGCAGCCATTTGTTACAGCATTTTTTTCTTCATTTTATGCCCCTGAAATTTCTCAAGGAAGTCTGAGTAAGACTCAGTGTTGAATCCACAGTAAACAATTTTCATTATGGAAAACAACATTGAAATAAGGCTGTCATAATATCTGCATTTTGGTCAATTGGTGGGTAAATTTTTGGAAAAGCAGTAGAAATCCTCATGTTTTAGTGAAAAAGGATAAAACAACTCTCTTCCTTTTTCCTCCAGGGAGCTAAAAGAATTTGTCACTGATAAGCAAGTCATTTAGAAGGCATTTCCAGGATATCAGTCAGGCTTATAAGCAGCACAGCAGGAACCATATCAAGGAGACCAAAGCAATTAGCAAGAAAAAGTCAATTCCCTGGTGAGACTGAGAGATGTCTGAATTCTACTCCTAGCTGGTCTAATCTGAAGTTTTGACTCAGTATTGCCTGAGTTTATTCCTGATTAGAAAGGCCATCAAATGTTGTCCTTTTGGAAAGTGGTAGAAATACAAAGTATATTTGACACTCACAGGCAATATATTTTAAATGATTAAGCAGTGCAGCTCCACCAACCCCTCAAGGAATTTAGGACCTGTATTTTGGAGAGTTTAGAGTCTCCAAAACCTACTAATTCAATGGCTGAATTAACTATAGTGTTCTGAATAATCCTTAATAGCCTACATCTCCAGGAAATAGTAAGAATAGGCATATGGAGTCCTAAATAGGTTTGGTTCTTCTCCATCCTAATACAATTCTCTGCAAAATCTTCATTCAAAATCCACTTCCCCAATCAGTGCAGAATTTTTTACAAGTCAGAAGCTTCTCCTCAAGTATGTAATTTTACTCCCAAATATTTCCTCATATTACTGTTTATTACCAACACCTGAAATATTTGTCATATTGTTAAGGATGATCCTGTACTTGTGATAAATTTTCATTTATAACAGTTACTGAAATGAAAATAATTTTTGAGCAATCAAAGTATTCATTACCACATGCAGTCAAAGAAATTTTGTAATTTAATTACAGGCAGCTTGGGCTGCTCAAAACTTTATGTGTAGACTTGAGCAGAATCCTAGCTCATCTTCCTAATTAGAGATAATACATCTTCTTCATATCTTCCCTTTTCTGTGTAGGTCATTCTGGATCTGGACAGAGATGGAGGGGAAATGTTGGAAAGTAGTTAGAATATAAAACAAACAAAAAGGTGAGAGAAAAGGCAGAAGAAGAAGAGGAGATTTATGAAACAAGGAAAGACAAAACCACGTTTTGCATGTGCTAGGTTTCCTTACTACTTTGGTCATAACGCTAAGAAATTTCCATCTGTACTATTATTTGCCCAGATCTCCTCAATGAGGCTCACCAGTGAAGCTGAGAGTCCTGAAATGGAATAAACCATCATGATGCCTTTACAAATACACTACAGAAAAATCTGCGAGAGAGTCACAATTTGGCTTGTCTGGCCATTATTTATTCTAAAGTATCTAATCTATAACATATACCTCTTTGTTATTTTGACTCCCAGATTTATGTTCACCCTAGTTTATCAGATATAATCTTGGCATAGCTCTGGCACTATATTATTGAATATTTTTTCATGAATTGCAGACTGGTTTGAGTTGAAATGGTCTGTAAAAATCACCTTGTTTCAATCCCTCTCCCTGCTGATCATATTTCTTTTAATGCTGCCCAGGTCACATTTGGCTTTCTGGTCTGAGTGCACTTTGCCAGGTCAAGTTGAGCTCCTTGACAACCAACACCCCAAATTCTTCTGCTCAGGGCTGCTCTTAATCCATTCTCTGTCCAGCCTGTGTTTGTGTTTCGGATGTCTCTGACCCAGGTTAAGGACCTTGCAGTTGGCCTTCTTGAGCTTCAGGAGGTTCCCATGGGCCCACCTCTCCAGCCTCACAGAGTTCCTCTGGATGGCATCCCTGCCCTCCAGGGTGTCTATACCACACAGCTTGATGTTGTCCCCAAATTGCTGAAAGTATGCTGGCTCCCACTGTCCATGCCGCTGACAAAAAGCTAAACAGTGCCTGTCCCAAAATTGATACCTGAGGGATTGAGATTTTTAATTATTTTGAACTATTTTAGTCTTTAAGGACTATTTTTCTAATTTTTTTTTTTTTTAAGTTTCATGTCTTGATTCAATTTGCTAATCATTGCAACCACTAACATCTGAGATACTCTCAGGCCTCCTGTCAGATTTTCTACTACTGGATGACTCACAAATCCAGTGACATAATGTCATCCTGGTAAGGATTCCTTGAACAGCACTAGACACCAGAATTTAGGTGACTGAATTTTGTTTATATCCAGTTTCCACAGACAATGAATACTTCCACAGGCATTTTGACAAGATTATCTGTTCTACCTACCTTAAACGTCATATTTTGGTCTCTCAGGTACCCTTCTTACCTAGGTTGCACTTCCTGGGCTGCCTAACTGTCTCCATTAAACATAGAGTAATTTAGCCTAAATATTTAATTTTTGGAGAGTTAAAATCAGTTTAAGTGAAATTTATCCCGTTTGTTTGTCTGTCATACTGTTTTTACTGACATTCATTGTTTTAGGTTACAAGTTACAGTGAACTTGCAATCTCTTCTCAGGTTTGAGCTGAAATTGAATGTAGCTTTCCTTTGGTAATCCTTCTATGTAACATTACACCCCAAATATAGTGGCTGAGGTATTTTAATTGTATTCAGGACAAATCAAATTATAGATAACAAACTCTTTGTTCCAGGTGTTGCTCAACTCTCATGGAATACACAACAGTGTAAAATTATGGCATAAATTATGTCAAAAACTTTTAGAGAGTCTGTTACTATATTGTTAAAGCATATGAAATGCTACCAATGTCCTCCCTCTGCTTCATAATAAATAATTAACAAAAAAGTCAAATAGTATTTTTACCATATGGAGATAAACTTGTTACCATGGATATGGTAATCCATAAGTAAATTTGCTATGTCATTTTACCGTTCCACATGTCAGTCTTAGGATATGAGGCTGTCAAACAAAAATAAGAGATTTTCTAAATCAACTACTAGAAATGGAGGGGAAAAAAAAAAACAAACAAAAAAACCAAGCAGCAATTCTAGGAAGAGTTTCCTTTCCTGAGCTGTACCTATACTGTAGTAGTTTCAGTTCAGTGCAGGGATGACCTACCTAACTTCATGAGAGAAGGCTAAATGGTAATCTAACACACTGAAAAATGTGGTATACACCCTATATCTTGACAAGAAACAAAGTAAATTAGCCTTATTCCTAGCTTGATGTTGCACAGAAAGATACCGATTTCGAGTATTCAAGTAGTTTGCTTACCACAAATGTGAGAATTTTTCCACAATAGTCATTCAGGTCTATTGTTTTAGTACTACCTGTAAGAGTTATTTCCCCAGTGATTCCTGATATTTTTTTCTAACTAAACAAGACACTTATGATGTCTGCCTAAATCAATCTATCTGTATGTATTGGTTAGTATCTGACATTTGCAGGCAGTAGAAATAGAGGCTTTTAAACCAGAGATGAAAAGATTAAAGGTACCCCAATGGAGCTGTTCTATCTGGCATTACCTGTATTGCCATGGGCTACATAAGAAGTGCCTTGATGAATTTATTAGATGTTTGTGTTTAGAATATATCTCTTGATACTGGATGTAAAAGGTTATTCTGCATCATGTTAATGTGCAAATCTAAAATAATTTGTAAATATCTCAGTCAGGCTGACAAATAGGGTTGTTGACAGTGTTGCTGCTGGGGAAAGAAAAATACTGGGTTATATGGGAGGAATTCCTCACACAGAAAACAATATGGCATCAAAAAACTTGAATGACCCGAGAGACATGAAAATGCCTTCAAAATACACTGCCCAGTGCAGAATTGTGTGAAATTATATCTGTAGATCTCTGAAGAAATATTGCATAGTGACTGGCTTAAAATCACCCCCACAGACACATTGTGGGCTTTTTTTTGTCATTACCTCACAACTTACCTCAGTTTTGAAATGAAATGTGTTTTCTTATATACACCTGAGCATGTCTAACATGGATAAATAAAGGCAAAGAAGAGAGTATGTCACTGACCCAAAAAGTGTAATGCAGAATTTAAAATGAAGTTGCTTACTCATAATTTGCCAGTAACACAGTTCAGTTGCATTATGTGCATAAAGAGCCCAGGGCAAAATTTCCCTTGTAGGTACAAGTTCTGCTCAGCACGTAGCCAATAGGATCAGCTACAGGGACACCTTGACCCTGCCATTTCTGTAACCCAAAAGAAAACAAATGCATAGACATGTGGAAAAAAAAAGACTATACACATTTCTTCACTGGTGAAAATTCCTTATAGCCTGACTCCAAACAGAAAGTATAATTGGACAATTAGACACAATATTAAAAATATTTATGGATATCAATGTAGAATTAATATACTGCATATAACTATATATCTTATTGTGTTATGTAATCAATATGTCATTATGACTATCAGCAGTATTACCGAACTAACTTTCTATTCCTAGGTATTTTGTTTGCATTAATTCACTGACACAAGGTAATGGCATGTCATGCAATGCAATTATTCAAATCAATAACCTTCCATTTAATAAAGACAAAGTATAACATTAGTGTTGGATACTAGATCCTAGTTCCTCCTGTTCTTTAACCATCTGTGAAAAGGCAGTTTCCAGATTCTAATATGGCATAAATTGCAAATACTGTAAAAGTTATTCACACCAATATAGGGTTTCTATTCTCCACTGATGATTCTTTCCTTCACATATCCATGGCCTACATCCAGAAGGGACACAAGTATTATGGTGCTAGATACCATTGCCAGAGTGAAGTATGCAATCCTCAGTCAGATTTCTCTTTTATAAAGGAGGGAAAAAAATCATGCATCAGTTTAAGCAGTTAATCCAATAGATCAGAATGTATGTCAACCTAATTACACTATGTGATGGACTCACTTCATCTGCCTAAGGGTAGGAACCAAGTGCTATCTAGAATGTCTTAAAGTAACATTGTCCACCATTCAGGTCCAGATAGACACAAATCTCCCTCGTGGCTTTTTTCTTAAATGTCCCATAGAATCCCAAATGGCAATCCTAGTCTATCACTTTTCCACATTTCCCAAAGGATTGCCCTTAAAAATGCGGCAATAAAAAAGAGATGTTTAAGTTCTGTGCATCAAAGAAATGCAAAGAACAGCTTTCTATTTATTATCTGCAGCCATAAGCATTAAAAGGTATATCTTCTTCCTTTAAAGTGAAGATGAAAGTTGTGACACTTGCATTATCTTGTGAATCTGAAAGTATATCCTTAAGAAGACATCAAAATAACTGCAAGGCAAGCAGTAAAGAAGTGACGTTAGCAGATGGAATCTTAAATCATTTATACAGTAAAGCTTCTGAGATATCTGTCTTAGAATCAAAACAGCTAAAATTCTGTGTGAATGAATGTCTCCATCCATCCATCCATCCATCCATCCTGGAGCTCTTTCCAAAATTCATAGTACTTTTGGCCTTTTCTAGGCCCCACTCCACCTTTTTGGCCCACAGACTAATTATTATAAGAAAACATAGAAACATAATTATGGTATTATCATTTAGATTCACTCCTGAGTTAAAAAACATTCTAATCCATATGTCCTTAGCTAGAATCCTCTCTTAAAAGTGCATTAATCCCTTTGTAGGAAAAAGATTTCGTTGGACAGATCTTTCCTATTTGATCCCATGATTTGATCTTTTCAGTCGTAAATGATTCTGAATAGATGCATCACACCCAAATACCTGGAATGGCCTGGTAAATTAGGTCACTGACCTAACTGTGTTTTGCATATGTTCAATTTCTTTCAGGCATTTTGGACTTGCTACAAAAGATCAATCTGTCTGACAACTGTTACACTGGTGTTACACTTACCATGCACATATAAAACATTGTTTTTCAACACTACCTATATTGTTCATAATCACTTATTTGCAGAGGACTGCCATGAGCATCACAGAAACAATTGTCAAGCAAAAAGTAAAAAGAAAGTCCAAAGAGTGCTTTAATAAAAGCCAATATTAAGACTTTAAATTCCTGAAAGATTTTTCAGTCAGGTATTCAGAATTAAAAAACACAAATTAATTTTCTGCTTACTAAGAAAAAAATAAAGGAAAATAAAGAGAAAGTTGTTCTTTTCCCAGATCTCTAAATGCTGTATATTATTGCAAATAAGTGCAATTTGTGGAAGAAAATAAAGCAGCCAAAAAAGATGCACAGTGGTCCACTAAATTATTCATTCAAGCATTATTGATCTCAGATGAATTAGCAAATGGCATGTTCTAGCTGAGCACGAAGTTATTCATCTTTGATTTTAATCTTAGAGAAAGCTGAGCTACATTATATTAATGAAAACCACAACAAAACACAATAGGCAATTTCCTCACAAAATGTTTAACAACATAAATTAAGAAATTGGTTATGTTCATATAGTTCAATAGCAAAAATCAGAATTGTGACATTTGTGCTCCAATCTAATCAAAAGGATTTAGGAAAACTACAAGGTGGTAAAAGTATTTTAAAGAGAAGATGCAGCCTTATGATTGTAAATCTACCAGGAGTCTGGAGGGTTCAGTCACCATTCTAGATTAGCCATCAGGGCCATAGAATTCAGACCTTCATAGTTTTATCTAAAAGGAGATAACATAATTTCACTTCCAGCACGAGAGGTTTTTTTTTTTTTTT
>VZTE01000432.1:148618-195333 GCA_013397775.1 Eulacestoma nigropectus | reverse complement strand
TTTTTTTTTTTGTCCAATGATACCTGAATCACAGGTAAAAATTTCATTATCAAAACTTTGTGTTAGAAGATTTACATTTTGAGCGCCTCTGAGTGTTTGAATGAGAAGATATTTAAGAGAATATATGTGGTAGAAGCAGGGGGAAAAAATACCCAAACACACCACAACAAAGAAGCAGATAAGAAGACTTGTTGGATATTAGGTGTATCAACAAATTCAGTCCAAGAACAAGGCAAAGCTATGTCTGTGAGTCATGCAGACTTATGCCTTGCACAGAATGTGTATAAGATGAAGCAACAGATCATGTGGAGGAATCAATGAGGAAGGTGAATGTTTTTATTTTAAAAGTTGTTGGCCCACAGATAAGGTAGGATTCAATTGCCTAAAATTATTGTGTAGCACAGTACCATGCCTGACCTCCAGGTGCTAATCTAGTGAGTTACGGGTCTCCAGTACAGACTGAGTGATATTCATTCATCTTTTTAGAGGGTCTTCAGGTATCCTGAAGTACCACTGAAAAAAACTAACTTTGTGGATAGAAAATTCAAGCCCACTCTCCAGGTTCATTTGCTGTTAAGCTTGAGAAATTCAAAATACAAACAGCCACTTGCCCAAAATATTCTGGTCACTTGGTTACAGCCAAGAACACTCTTCAACTCATCTTTGAAAACTGCACTATTTTGCAGTACAAGGTTTATATAGTGATGGAAACAAAAAGAGAATGGGACTTCTGGAGAGTTTTCTGTGTGGTATTTAGGCAATTCTGCTAATATAGAGAAATCTTTGAATATGATCTTTATAGGAAGACAGTTCTGATTTCTACATTAAATAATCTTAAACCTTATGATAAGAATCATGTTTCAAAAGTAATTTCTCTTAGATGAATCCTCTAAATCTTATGCTACAAAATCTGTCTCACTCTTCCACTAGACTGAAAAGGAACTTGTCCTTCCTTTTCCACATTGTGGTAAAGATACAAGTAGCAAAAAAAGCAGCCCACTTTTTACATTATAGCTGCTGTTTTCCCCCTAGATTAGGCCTTAATTTTCTGCTGACTTACCTAGATCTATTGTTGGTGCTCTAGGTTGGTGCTGTACTCTTCTAATCATTGTAAAAAAGGTATAAAACTCTTTAGTCTCTTTTACGAAACCCAATGTTCATAGCGGACTCCCAAGGGTCATTAAAATGAGACGTGTCTGGTGGTCTCAGTGATAATGTCCATTCTGCAAACTGCACCAGGTAGCTGCAGAGATGACACTGGCCCAGTGTAGTTCACTCTGAAGGAAAAGCAGGCAGAGGAGAGCTGTTGTGTGTATCAGCAGTCTGCTGGCCAGTGGGCAAGGAAGAACCAGCCAGACCAAAGGGGCACCGTGCTCCTCTCTGCCGTCTGATTCCTGGGGAGAATATCATGGCAAACAAGGAGAGCTCCCCATACCAACACTGGAAAGAAAAACAATTTTCACTATGATATTCTCAGAAGCTTTTTCAGTTCATCCTGTGGACAGAATACCATTGTCTCAATAATTTTTGGTTTTAATGTGTGAAACACAGATACAGTTTGAGTACATGAAGTCAGATTTAGACCCATATGCTCAAGGATGTTCAAATGAGAAAATTTTCATAGAAAGACAAGCACAAAGCCCATATGAATAATCCAACATTCACAATTGTAGTACAGCTGTGCAGGAGAAGCAGTAAGAGTTCTCATTTCACATACAAAGAAATTGCCGAAGGCTCATTAAAAGGGCTCTCAGAGGATATTAGAGGACCTGTGCTCCCCTGGCTGTTCTGTCAGCTCATTACTGCATCTACTGAAGGAGTGTCTGTAGTCTGTTTTGTTAAAGAGTGTACTGTGATACTGTCTATTTACAGGACCTATAAATGTTTGACTAAGAAAAAATCTTATAACTCGGAGATTTAACCCAAATCTGGTTGCACATACACTTTATAGAAGGACAACAGAAGTTTACCTGAAAAACTAGACTAGAGGCACAGTAGTCTTGCGTTGCCTTCTGCTCTTCTGTTACTACATCTAGGTGGACTTTGTCATCAGATGTGACAAAAGACATTCAGTTGATGTATTAAAGCAATGAAAATCTATACCTCAACTCACAAATACATTTTTATTTCAGAATAATTCATTTTTAATCCATAAATCACAGTAATTTTGGTTCAAGCAAGCCATTAACAATTTTTCAAGTGAAAGATATTTTCTAGACATTCGCTATATTTGCCAGAAATCAAATTAAATTGTCTTTTAATTTATTAGCTTATTGAACTTCAGCATCAAGATACCAAAATATGTAAAACTTTAGCCCAAACTGTAGATAATTTGCCTCACTTACTATAAGTTTTACACATGCTAGAGTGGGTAGAATAATACTACATGGATGTCTGGTTTTTTGCATTTTGTCATAGTACAGAACTGATATAGGAGATGGTATAAGGTTTGCTGTAGATTCACATCCAATAATTAGAACCTGACACAGAAAATAGTAGTGGAAGAAAAAATGGATGAAATTTTTAAGAAAGTTCTCTAACACAAATTCAGTATCACAACTCTTGCTCTGACTTTAGACATGCAGTGAAAGTAAAAAATCAATGAGGTAGGCACTAAGAAACTGCACCAAGTCTCTGTTTAATAAGACTTTCATAGCTTCTTTGCATGTGAAATCAAAATTCTTGTTACTTCAGTGGCTGTAATATATTGTGATTGTATTATATTAGGTTATATATACTACAGAATGGATTTTGTGTAGATCAAGTTTTTGTGCAAACTTCATACTGTTGGGACATCTTCTTGCATATTTGGAATTTGTTTGTAAATTGATGTGCGGAATTAATTCAGAGCAGTTACAGAAAAACACTAGCTGGAGGAATCAGTTGCCTACTGCTGGCAGTGGCTGCTGGGTTAACAGAAGAAAATTACTCAGTGGGAAAACCAACTGACAATTTGAAGGAATTTAAATCAAAATGATTTCTTTTTTATTAGTGGGTTGTTATTTCCTCACATAGTATATACTACAGTTATTCCAGTCCTAAGTGAAATTTAATGCATTAATAATGTTTGCTCTCTTCAGTGATGGACTGCTAGGCCAGAGCACCAGTGACTTGAACCATTTGCTGGCCTTTCCTGCAGTTCAGTGGCATGGTTAGATTGACTGGTCCATGCTCCCTAACAAAACTCTTCCTCCTGAATGGGAAATCTTTGAGCAGCTATGAAGCATGGCTGGAAAATAAATGTGAACAAAACTCAGTCTTATCACCTGATAAGAAGAATGCTGGAGAAGTCCATATGGAAAAATTCAATTTTAAAAATTTCTGCACTGTAAATGCATAATATTATTTTCATGACTCAAAATAAATGTCAGAGGTGACTCAGTCACTCCATATCTCCCTATCTCTGCTGCTGCAGATACACGGTTTGAGAGAGGCTGGATGCTGAAATGTCAGGGGGAATATCAGGTAAGAAGTGTGTGCTCCCTGTTTTGTTCAGCAGTTATCCTGCTTTTTTATTTCAAAGTTTCTAGCAAAGCACGTTCAGTTAGGATTAACAGACTTTTAAGTACTAATATATGGAATCCGAGATAAGCTGCACAAGGCCAGAGAAAGGTCTTTACCTCTAAAACTCAAAGGTCTGTTGAACACTGCCTGCTCCCTTTGCTGCTGATCAGAGGAGAATGAAATTTGCCCTAAATGGGAAAAGCCTTTTTTTACTTCTGTATCAGCCTGTGCCTGTGGTAAGAGTTAGGGTGAGCTGACACTGCTGTGCACCAGAAATGTAACAGTTATTTTGTCACTTGTCAAGGACACTAGAAGACACTGATGTCTGGGCAGCTGCTCCTGAAGTGGTTCTCTAACAATCTGCATGAGTGAATGACCTATTCCCTGGAAGGGCCATGTTCTGTTCACTCACAACTATTCCCACATATTGGCACATAAATGGTGCTCTGAGATTTTCATCTTGGTTCAGTGTTTCTCTTCCCAACAGCTAGATATTGATTAACATTGAAAGATATGCAAATGCATTACTTTAAGAAACTTTATAAGAACAGTTCATTACTGGTGTTAACATTCTCTTCTGGAAAAAAATTCTAAGTTTTTTACAACTTTAGTAAAATCGGGTGTCTTTCATAGCGTGCATCAAATACTATGAAAGGCAATGTTGAAAAATATTTCTCTGATAATACTTCACAGTCCCATTGTCAGTTTGCTGACAACATTCAATACATTGTAGAATAACTTTCTGAGAGGAAAATGGTTGTGACTAAAGGTTGTGACTAAAGTAATTGTCACATAAAGATGACATTTTGCTGAGTTGCAGGATATTGTCCTTTTGCTGGACCTTATTATAAGAATAGAAAACACATTAAAAAGAAAAAAAGTAGTAAGTTAAGATAATGCAACTCTACAGGGTTTGTTTCCAAGAAAATCAGCAGTTCTCATTATTTTTAGTAGGCATCAATAACCCTCAGATCCTCAGTCTTTTTGAGAGGGCAGATTTCCCAAATGATATGAGTCGGGTTTTTTCCAGCAAAATGGATTCTATCTACATTGGCCAGTATAAAATATTTCAGATACACATTAATTTAACTTTTAGAAGAGATATACTTCATGATTTTGACTTTGAGATTAAATTTAAATCAACCTTAGACCAATTATATTGTCTATACAACCACGTATTGCCACATACTAGTTTTGACTTCTTACAAAGACTATACACGTGCAAGAATAACTGGCATAACACCTTTGATTTTTAGGCAATCTATACCCATGCCTATATTGAGTCTCCAACCCACAGTCCTGAAGAACTGCAGAATGATCCTCTGCATGATAGCGTTTTACCTCTGAGTGTTTAGCTTCCCCCACTGCCATCACATACGCACGAACTAGAGCTTGTACAAGCTATTGCCACCGTAACCTGATCTGAAAACTAATCTAAACAAGACAATGGCAAATAAATGACCCAGCAGAGAAAGCTCATGGCTGCAACAAAGTCAAGCCAAAATATGTATTTAATAACGTTCATAACAAGGAGATCAGATGCAGCAGCCATAAGTGGGGCATTTGTTAGTTATGACAGAAAGAAATTTTCTGCACAGTACAAGAGCTTAACTCCAAACCAGAGTGATGGGTGGAACTAAATTCCACTGAGCTTTATGCATAAAAAATGGTCTGAAACTATAAACATCATGTGTGTGCCTGTATTCTCTGCCTGTGTTCATCTGCTCCTGGGAATTCCCTCGAGGAATACCACGGCTACATCTAGGTAGCTAAAGTGGGTATAAACACTATGTCAGTCACTTTTGCACAGAAGACTTCTCTCCACCCTGTGGAATATTTTGACAGTGTTTCATGCAAGAAGATCAGAAGAAAGGGTCAGAGGCAAAAAATAAACTTGGCCAGTTAAGAAATGGGGTTCAAAATCAAGATAATTAACAGAGAAAATACAAGAAGTTTCTCACTAGGAAGGAAAAACAAAACATACAAACACAAAAGAGAAAAGACTAAACAACAGAGAAAAGAAGGGATCTGGACCTTAAAGCAGATAGGTAGCAAAGTAACAGTTAATGTTATAATGCTATTGTCAAAAAGAAAAGCCTCATTCTAGGTGAATAAAAATCTGATACTGGGGTAGATTGTGAAAAAGTTAACATATAGGTTCTTTAGAAACAGATTAGACAACTGTTATAATAAGTGTCTAATTCTAGCAACTTTAAAAAATATGTAGATTGATGATGCATCCTAGAGTAAAGAAATACATTAAAGTTATGGAAAAAATTTATTTCTAGAAAAATATAAATATTTAAAAAGAAAAAAAAGGGAAAATGTTGGAAGAAGGAATAGCAACCTAGTGTGTAAAATGCAGGTATCAGTTATTCTTTAAAGATTCTAGGGTAGAAATTGGTCTAAGTTCAATAAAAAATTAGGAAAACTTTTGATTAAGACCCTGGATCAAGCTACCTGTAGTTACCTTCCCTGAACCATTTAAATACTAGTATTTGTCCTGGAAAGATATATATATATATAAATATATATATTCACGTTCTTAGCAGGTTTGTAGAAGGTTAATTTCTCATATGCATAGCAACCTAGTTTTTTAGCTTTTTTTTAGCCATAGAAGACAAATGAATTAATGCGTACATTTTTATGGAGTCGAAATCCAAATTGTTAATTTAAAGTACATACACTTCTTTACTAAAAGAAAGAGAAAAAACATACCAGGAGCATAAAACTGGAACAGCAGTCAAATGTAAGTGACTTAAGCAATCACCTCCTTTGCCTCTTATGGGCTGCCTCAGGTGTAAATCCATTGTAGTTTAGAGGATCTAGATCCAAATAAATGACTGGCAAAATTTAAAACTTCATTGAAGTGGGTTTGGTAACAAGAAAACGGTTAGGTCAAAACACAGAACCTTAACCTGACTTCCATTCTATAGTTATTTCCTTATTTCTAGTTCTGAATGCCTATTATGGGATGTGAGTGTACAACAACAGCACGTCGGGATGAGAGATTAAAATAACACCAGCAACAAAGGCATTGTAAAATAATTAAAATGTTCTGCCTTTGCTGCTACTGCTGTGAAGTGTCTGAATTATATGATTCAAGATCAGAATCATTATCAGACGCGAATAGGAGGCATAATTGCAGTCAATAAGATAGTGAAATAATGTCTTTGAGATGACAGAACATTGCAATTATGGAAGCCATACAGAGGGTAGAATTCTCAGAGGAAAAGCTAAAGAGAGCAGCAGAGCTGTTCAAAAGGTGATAGTTTTGCATCTCAAGATCTGATCATTTCTTTTATAACATTTTGGTTTTGGGGTAGTTTAACCTGGCAAACTTCAAGTAAAAAATGTAGCCAGACAACCTCAAAAAAACCCAAACCAAACCCAAAACCAAAAAATCCAAGAGAGAACCCAAACTACCCCACAAAAACAAGAACATGAAACTGAAACTCTTCCTGATGCTTATATTTGATCTCTGTTCCACACCAGCGGAATCCACTGGTTTGGGGTTTTTTTCTGCAGCTGAATGCAAATAAACTTGAAAAGGTATCACTAACGGAAGTAATGACAACATATGTATTAATCTGTGCTAATGTCAAAACTTGATGTAACACTACTTCAGACTCTGTTCCAAATTTTGTTATGAATCCAGTCTACATTTCTCAGCATGCTGGGCTTTCACTCCTGCTCTCTCTGCTGAATGCAGAGCATTACTGACATGAGCGAAGGTGAACTTTTCTGGGCCCCCTTATCACCCATTAAGACTGAAAACATTTTTCAGAATATGGTTGAAAGTCTTGTTGATCCTGCACCGTTCTTCATGTTGAACCTCTGTCATGGGTGAGATGAACTGAATAAAATCCTGTATGGATTTGAATACTGGGATTTACTTAAAACCTTTCAAGCTTATTGCTTTTACCCTTTGTGATTATTTCACACACTTACAGATTTCCAAAGCCACATTTGCTCAAGTCTTCACTTTCCATTGCTGGGAAAGCTGGGCAGAGTCAAGTCAGCTGTGTGCCACGAGGCTGCCCATGGCTATGGGTCTCAGGCACATAGCGTTTGGGTGCATTACTAGGCTCTTCAGCTCCGCTGGAATATTCCCCCCATTTTATAGCTTGATTTTCTCCATTTGAACGCTCTGTTTGCAGATGCACAATATATCCAAACTCGTGGTTCTGCCTCATGTCCTGTATTGACCACATGATTCAGCGTGCGTCACTTCTTTTAGTTCCAGGTTTTGTCAAAATTCACAACCAGTCTGTACCTGTTGCAGGTAGCAGGCAGTAGGATTATGCTTAGGAGTTCAAATGTTCAGTTTCAGTCATTCACACATACTCACAATTATCTGCCGCCAGTCAGCATTCATAATCTAAAGTATTTCTCACCTGCTACAACCCTCCTGATTCCCTTCTCCTTTTGAGTGTTTGGGATCTTTCAACATCTTGAGTTGTGTTTACTTCATGTCAGCACCTCCCTTAATGCAGGCACATTGCTTGTTCCTAATAACTGTCCAAAAGAATTTTCTTTCCCATGGACTATGTAGGATGACTGGGGAAATGAGCTTTTCTAGGCTGAACTTAGCTTTTGTGAATACTCTTTCCTATGTCACTTACACTAAAGACCTCAATTGAATGGTCCTGACAAAAATTCATTTATGATCCTTTAGGCATCCATGCATTTTTTTCCAAATTTGAGCTTAAGTCTGTTTCCAAAGAAGAGTCCTGTACTGCCTAAGCACTTTTGAAAATGTTACAAGTTGAAACAATTTGTAAAGAATTGCACAGGCCCAGTTAAATATGTCCAGGCAAATTAAGGCTTACAAAATCCAAATATTAAACACTTTCAAAAATATGTTTAACTATTGCATGGTCCTACTTCTTCCCCTTCTAAGTGGTATTTCATTTTCTAATTGTGTGTTCCACCCACAAGCAGCAATACTAAGAAATTCTTGATGTGTACTTCCAGGCTATCTTATCTAATATGATTTACTATTCATCCATGCAATATATAATTTTTTACTCTACAAACTTACTGGCAGGTGTGCATGAAGTTGAATTTATGCAAGAACATTTGCCTGAAGAGGACATTAGAGGTAAATTCCGGGTGTGATCTGACTGGGATTTTCTCATGTTTTAATGTGCCTTGACCTGCTCATCTCTTTTAATGTCTGCAGGCACCCCTGGGAAACTGCAAAGAGCTCTGATGGGCTGCTCTTCTCTGATAAAAGTCAGCAAGAGAACATTCAATTTCAAAGGTTTGTTTCTAAAGGACAGTGCTTGTTGCAAGGTGGCTACAATAAAAAAATAAAACGATTTTTGCTGGACCAGATTTTGCTGTCAGTTTAGAGTCCTGCAATTTCAGGAATAGCTGAGATTTGCACCTCTGCAACTGATAGGAAACCAGCTTTTTATGTATTAAGGCAGAAGAAGCAATTTTCATTATAGATTTTTTTCCTCTGTATTTTTTTCCCATTTCAAACTCTTTTCCTTCAGTTTCTTGGAAGAACTTGAAGCTGTTATTTTTCAAGTTAAAAATTCCACACTTCAGATACCTAGATGCCCAATATTGTGCCTCTTGAGCCTGTATTATCTCTGTGTATCAGAGTGCATCAAGTGTTTATCTCTGCTGTTCTGGTTTGAGAAGATTGATGCTTCCCTGTTCCTTCATAAATTGTTTCTCAAGTATGAGAAAAAGTGAGAGTCTCTCCAAAGTGAATTTCAAGGAATTAATTAAGTTTTGTAGAAAGCTAAGAAAAATATTTGGGAACTACTGCAACATTTCTATTAAGTAATATTTTAGATAACATTTTAAGCACTTTAACCATTCAGCAGCTACTGAAGCCCACTACACCGTATGTTGCTTTTACAAGTATCCAACAGCCATAGAAATCACTGGTATGAAAATTATGCTTCTTAAAAGTAATTGCTGTGTTGCTGGTGTGCTGTCACTGCACCTGATGACACAGGGCGATCAATACAGTATGCAGAGCTGTTCCTCTCTGCTTCTTGTATTCACATGTTCTCTTTTGTCTCGGACCTTGGGGAGCAATTTCTTAATAGATGTAATCTTAACATACCAACTGGAGTGTAACTACTTAGTTAGTAACCCTCAGACACTGCTACAAGTGCAGAGAATTGAGATGTTAAAATAGCAATGGTATTAGCGTATTCCTATATACGTTCTCCATGTGAGATAGACATCACAGGGTGGTAACGTCCACTGTACTGACACTGAGGTGCTGTGGGCTATGTGTGTTTGTAAGAAAAGTTTCACTGCACTTTGAGTGTACTCTATAGGTATTTAATTGCCTCCTTCCTGAATTGCACCTAGAAGCTATCTGGAAAGCAACTACACTGGACCTGTAGCATTTCACATCACTAAATCCCCAATCTGAGCATAGCTTTTGTAAGTGCTTTTAAATGAATGAAGTGCAATACTCTGAGTTTATTTTTAGAGCAGCTATGAAGTGGAATGAGCTTGGAATAGCTCCAGGCATATACAGTCTAGGACAATTTGAATGTGTTCAGAGCAGGTCCCCATATCCAGAGGGACACAATTACAGACTCAGCCAGGTATAGGTGTTGCTATTAGCACATTATGCTATTAACCATGAATTCTCCGATTGAGCCTTGCTGCCACTAAGGGGACATGCTTTCTAAAGTGCTATAAATACAAATGAATTTTTGTGCTTGCTAAGGTCATAAAGGGAAGCATAGTTTTCTTTAAGTACATTAATGTGCACAAAGTTTCTTCCAGCTCCTGTATTATTTTCATATTCATATTTGCAATTTTAGACTATACTGCTGAAAGGTTTTTAGGATACCAATCAAGACCTTTAGAAACAGCTGACTGCAGAACATAATAAGAATCCAAAAGGCATTGTACTGTTTAAAGTGCCTTGATTTTCCAGTATTTATCATTCTTATATTTTGGCATCAGTTTTCTGTTGTTAGGCTGAAACAAATCACTATTTGTTTGCCAACTATTAATAAATGTTAGGGTTTTTTATTAATTAAATAAAGGCAATATTAATTAAGAACTTACAATGCAAAACTTAGCCTTAGTAAGCATACGAAAACTATAATAAAAGCGTTGAAACACTTTTCTGATTTATACCAGTGAAGTGCCTAAACTTGATTGATAAAACCAGAAACTTCACTGAAAATGTAAATGTCTGTAATGAATTGTTCAGAAATATCTAAGCCACTCCTCAAAAAGCCACTCCTCAAAAAGGAAAAAGACTTTCTTCTCCGAATGTGATCCTGTGTACTGCAAGGTCATTTAGGCTGGCTCAGATCTTATCATAAATGTGTCGAGATCCACGTACAACAAGTAATAATCATAATAAGGCCACTTGACAAAAATGATTGCCTGTGTGTTGCAAATTAAAGTCTTTCCTGGGAGCTATACAAAATATATAGTGACAGCAAATAGATGTAATTCTTCAGTTCCTTGCTTGGAACCAGCCAGTGCTTATGTTCACACAGAGAGAAAAAAATACCCATAGCAGCTATTCAATGTTGAATCTTATAAAGTGGACCGTCACTCTCACAGGTGCACAGGGATATTATTGAGGCTCTGCTCTGCCCAGGGGCTCCAGAAGCAATTGGCCATTTTTCTCCTTTCTGTGTCCAGCAACGTAGAAGTAACTAGATCTGTGCCTGAAAGAGGAAGGGTTTTTGCAGAGATGACCCTGAGCTGAGTGGAGGAGAGCTGAGCAGACCCTGCACTGACATTCTGGACCCTCATGGAAGTGTTCTGAGCACTTCCTCTCCTGCTATCCCAGGTAGACAGGCTGATGCTAGTAAAGGTAGCATCTTCTCTGCAACCATGAACGTTCTTATGGGTGCAGCCTACTTTCTATAACTTTATGCTTAAAACCACTAATACCTGCTTCAGCTGACAGTCTAAAAATTTGGGCCCTATCTGACCATTCTTACCTGCCCTGCAAACCAAACACCTTCTACCTTCTCCAAACAGCTTTTTGTTTGGGAGAAAATTGTTTTCTGAGATGATGAGGTTTTTCACCTTGGTTTTGATGTGAGACTTCACACATCAAATAGAGATTCCCGCTATTCATCATCCATGGTATTTTTAGCCCACGTCTCTCTTCCTACAGTGTCCTAGGGCTATATTCTGAAAAAGAGTAAAGTCACACCTCTGGATATGACCCAAACCACCCAATTCCTTGTGTCAGTGTTGGAGTACATATCTCTCTTATGAGCTAAGCAGTGGAGTTGTCTCTGTGTCCTTCGTACATATACTGGCAAAAAAATCATCCTTTGGCTTCATGACAATGGTCAGGATTGTTGGGACGTAGAACTTCTGGAGATGCTTCACTGATGCCTGACTTCTAATATGAATATCTAAGAGTATCTGAGCACTGGTACAGGCTAGGGGCTGACCTGCTGGAAATCAGATCTGCAAAGGACCTGGGGGTCCTGATGGACAACAAGCTGCCATGAGCCAGTAGTGCTCTTGTGGCCAAGAAGGGCAATGGTATCCTGGGGTGCATTAGGGAGAGCACTGCCAGCAGGTTGAGGGAGGTGATCCTGCTCCTCTACTCAGTCCTGGTGAGGCCACTGTGGAGTGCTGTGTTGGTTGCAGTTATGGGCTCCTCTGCTCAAAAGAGACACGGAGATCCTGGAGCAGGTCCAAAGATGATTTAGGGAAGAGGAATGGCCGAGGGAGTTGGGCTCAAGAACAACTGAGAGGGGGCCTCATCAATGTGCATAATTGTCTGAAGGGAGGATAACCAGATGGATCCAGGCTCTTCTCAGTGATGACAAGCAGTAGGACACAAGGCAACGGACAGAAACTGATGCACAGGAAGTTCCACCTGAACATGAGGAAGAACTTCTTCACTTTGCAGGTGACAATGCACTGGAACAGATTTTCCAGAGAGGCTGTGGAGTCTCCCTCACTGGATATTCCAGAAACCTCTGGATGCAATCCTGTGCCATGTGCTCTGGAATGATCCTGCTTGAGCAGGGAGGCTGGGCCAGATGACCCACCGCGGTCCCTTCCAGCCTGACCCATTCTGTGATTCTGAGTACCAAAGAATAACTACATACTTCCAGCATGTGTGATCCTTTTCAGCACTTTCTGCTTATTTCCACAGATAGCCTTCACACTGGCATCTGGAATCCTGGTTTTAAGCTTGGAAAACTTCTCTAGCTCAGGACTTCCACAGAAGTTGAAGATTGCCAAACTTAAAGGTTTTGCTATTTTTGTCTCTGTGTACCAAGTACCAAGTTGTTCAGGTCAAGTTGTGGATTTGGAAGGACATGTTCATTCCTTTAGCATGGATGTTGAAGTAGGTGATCCCCAGACGTGACTTCTGACTGCAAATGTTCTGTGATCAAACCTGGTATTTATTGAAAAAAATTTGTGCAACTAAAATAAGATATTTTTGCTAATCCTTTTAAATTTTTTTCACAAATAAGTTCTTCCTTCTAGCTTATGATTATTTTAATCAATATCTATGATTTCAGTTCTCAAAAAAACAGTATGAAAAAGTAAATTTCATGACTGTTCTTTAATGGTGGCTAAGGGACAAGATTAAATACATTCCTACATACACATCAGAGGAGGAAGGTCATGTAGCTAATTTAATGAGTTATTTATGGTTTTGAAGTATCCTCTCAAATATTGAAAGTAATGAGACTTTAATGAGCCATGTGCAAACAATAGCTTTTGCTTTGTTGAATATTTTCCTCAGGGTAAACTGAGTCATTAATAATAATTAGGAAATGAGTAGCCAGTTACAGAGTTGAGCAGGAAGTGAGGTAAAAATCATGTTGTTTGGAAGCAAGATATCTGTACATACACAGAAAGGGAGTTTGAGGTCATTAAAAGCTGTGGGCTGGGATTAGTGGGCTCCATCATATGCATTATTAATGAATCTACCTAACTCAGGCAATTGAAATTTCTGATTAACTACAAATGAAGTATCTGTAAGTAGAATCATTCAGCATGAGGCAAACAACCAGATTTTAATTTCCAGTGGATAGAAATTGTAGCAGTAGATGGTAGATGGATTTAAATTTAGACTATATACAGAATTAGATAAGGATAAATATAAATCAATAGGAAGACTGTTTGAATTTCCTTTTTTTAAATCTGCCTGACACTTGATTCATTCACTGAGAAGTTTTTCTTTAAGGGAATTCCTTCATGTACTTCACCTCTTCAAGATTTTTCTACTTTCACTATGAAATTTCACTATGAAAACTGAAAATTTGTGCACTCTCTCTCTTCCTTGCCTTAGGCAACACCTCTCACTAGACCAGTTTGCTCAAAGCCCCATTCAACCTGGCCTCGAACATTTCCAGGGATGGGGCACGCACAACTTCTCTAGGCAAACTGTTCCACTACCACCCTCACAGTAAAGAATTGCTTCCCAAGATCTAATCTAAATCTACTCTCTTTCAGTTTGAAGCTGCTCTTCCTTGTCTTACCACCACAGTTCCTGACAAAGAGTCCCTCTCCAACTTCCTTGCAGGTCCCTTCAGATACTGGAAGGTTGATATGAGGTCTCCATGCAAACTTCTCCAGGCTGAGCAA
This sequence comes from Eulacestoma nigropectus, assembly GCA_013397775.1. Lineage (NCBI taxonomy): Eukaryota > Metazoa > Chordata > Aves > Passeriformes > Eulacestoma > Eulacestoma nigropectus. The sequence continues at coordinate 181,251 of VZTE01000432.1, read as the reverse complement.
CTTTCTCTGTTTGACTTCATAAGGGAGGTGCTTCTGTCCGCTTATCAACTTGATGGCCCCCTCTGGACTTGCTCCAACAGTTCCATGTCCTTATTGTTTTGGTGGCATGAGGGCTGGGTACAGTACTCCAGGTGAGGTCTCACAAGAGCAGAGTAGAGGGACAGAATTCTCTTCCTCAGCCTTCTGACAGGGCTCCTTTTGATGCAGCCCAGGATTCCATTGGCTTGCTGTGCTGTGAGCACACATTGCCCTCTCATGTTGAGCTTTTCACCACCCTCAGGTCCTTTTCCGCAGGGCTGCTCTCAGTCACTTCTCCATCCAACCTGTAGTGTGTCTGGAAGTGTCCCAAGCCAGGTGCAGGGTCATGTAAAATTGAAAGCAACATAGTACACTTTTTCCAGAGAATTCCTCTTCTCAAGACCTTCTTTAAGTAGGCAGGGGATTAAAACCTGACTGGATTGTGCCAAACTCTATGTCTGTAAAGCATTCAGGTACTTCATTGGAGAGTGGCTTAGACCATGAGATAGTTATTCTGCCTTTAGAGCAGATTTAACTTTCCTATCGTAAATAAAGCCTGAGGCCACACAGGGGAAAAAACCTTGAGTAGCTGCTCATTAAGTAATCATCATCCATTCCATCCACTAAATGATACAAGAGTGTGAGGGAAAATTGTGCAAATTCATAGAATTTCATATATTATGAAATACATATCCACCAGAGGGCAAATTATGGTAACATTTGAATTATTCTGTTCAGCAATTTTATACTTCTCTTGCTGTTTCTTAAAACATTATGTCTGATAGCTGTTAATGTGCAGTGCTTCCTTCAGGAGTTTTGCCGATGTTTATTTATAAGTCACCATATTCTACCTGACTGTTCCACTAGTTAGCTTGGATTTCCTATGTTTGTGTACTAGTGCTTAGACAGCTTGGAGCCAAGGAAACAGTTAAGGCCCAAATCCAATCTGTTTCATTGCTTAACTGCTGCATTCTCATAGAACATAGCATCTAGAAGCTGGACTGTGGTTAAATCCATGCCACCATAGCATGAGACAAGATGTCAACCTCTGAGATCCAATGCAGGGAAATAACCCAAGCTGACTAGGGAGATCCACAGGTAAATTAACATACCTTTTATAGTGTCTGCAGTAACTCATTGGCTTTGAAAAGTTCCTGCAGGCACAGGATTAATTAGGGATTTTCCTTGTCTCTGCACAACCTTTCTTCATCTGCTAGACAGCCACTGGATTTCAAATGCCTTGATGTACCAACTGCTCTGAGACAGATGAAAACCACTGTGCCTCATCTACAATCACCTCATTTTTTTTGTTTTACCAGTAAATACCTAGTAATCTCTCAGTGAGCTCCTAACGGTGGCTTAGATGATACGAGTGACATTTCTAGTGGCAAGTCAAGTATACCTCATTTAAACTGGCTTTTTCAGAATGAAAAGCCAAAGAAGAATGTGATTTGCCAAACATAAAGAGAACAATTTCAGCAATGGTAGTTGATTGTTACTACATAGCATCTTTCAGCAAAGGATCTCCAAGAAAATTATAAATATTAATTTCTAAATTTAAACTAAACCAAGTTGTACCAGGCAGGCAGAAGACACACAAAATTTTTATCACTTTCATTCTAATTATACTACTTTCAAGGCACTTAAAATATAAGTTTTCTTTCTAATTTGAAGCTGCAGTGTAAACTATCTCAGAGGAATGATATCTGCATTATTTAGTTGTCCAATTTTGGTATTTTGATGTGAACATACTCCTCATAAAGTTTTACAAGAATTTTGAAAGTTTTAAAACAAGATATTGCTTTACATACCATCTGAAAAAGAGCTGATCCAGCACAAAATAACCATGGTTTACTTTTTCAGTTATGTGACAGTCTAGTCCTAAGTTTGTGTTATCAGAAGGAACAAGCATAAGATTATTTAATTCAGTGACACAACTTTTAGGTAGAGCTAGAATTAATCTTGACAATTTTTTTAATTACATGCATTTTATTGGAGTGTCAAAACTGGCAGTTCTTTTTCTCAGAGATCAGAGATCTTTTCACATAAGTCTTGTAGAGAACAGCTGCTACCCTACGTTCTATGTTTGCTTAGGAAACTCATCATGGCCTCAGTTCTAGGCACTGGATTTTACATCAGCTCCATCCCTAAATCCAGCTTCAGTTTTACAAGACAGAAAATATGTATAAAAATAAAAAAAATTACAATTGAATGCTTCTTTTATTTTTTCAAGATGAGACAATACACTCTTTGCCAGACCTCTAAGAGCCCCAGTGGAGTGGAGAGCTTGAGAAGGCTCTCTGGCTTCTTCACAGTGGGCTTGTCAGCACCAGGCACCAGCCTTGCCAGCCTGGCAGCAAAACAGCAGGAGGAAACCACAGCGACCTTCCCAGTGCCCTGTGCAATCCTCCACCTCTAGGAAAACTAGCAGGAGGCAATGAATAGAGGAAGTGCCAGGCAGGCAACCGCAGCATGATGTCAGTTTTATAGCTCAAACCAGCAATGAACACATCTTGGTGAGATTCCCTTTTCAGGGACAAGCCTGCCACTGTTTCCTAGTTTTATACTCTCTGTACAGTAATATTTTCTGAAAGGTTAAATTTTTACATGGAGTAAAAAAAAAAGTAGCTGCCATGAAAATGAAAAATAAGACATCAAGCATCTTGTTAAAATGGTTGAGGTGTCATTTTATGAATCATCCATTGTCCAAATTAACATGTATCAGGAATAGTCTTATGTTAAAGAATCTGCTAAAAAACTGGCATTTTCCTTCCCCTGAATTGAGGTCTTATTTAATAAATCTAGCAGAGAACTCTGTTCTCTGTGTCTGTTTTAATTGCTGTATAGATAAATGGGTATAATTGGAAACAGAGGCTTTCCTTTGGGGAATAAAGGTAAAGTTTCCCTGGCATCACATTGTTTTTAATACACCAATAAGCAAGGTCACTATTCTAAAACATAACTAAATAGGTAATATTTAAATCAGTCTACAAAAGATAGAAAATGAAATTTTCTAAATTTTAAAAAGGATTGCTTATAAAATGTTTCTATTTGAAACTTATTGCCCTATCTTAGCAAATTCTTCACTACCTATATAAAACAAAAAAGATCCTTCTAAAGTGTTATGCTGGAAAGCATTTTCTTTCACAATGGCATTAATGGACTGATATTTGTAAATGTATTGATGTGTGTTCTAATTAATTTACTTCAGTCAGGGCTAAGCCTCTTTTCTATCAGCTATTGTGAATACATGTACAAGTGTTCTTTCTGTCCTTGACTTATTAGAAACCTGAAGTATATAAAGAAAAGTGTAGTATTCAATAGTTATCATTTAGACTTTTTAGAGTCTATTCCAGTGTACCCTAGTGCTTCATTAAAAAGCTCTAAATTTTTGTTGATATCTTTGCCGACGGCCTTTGTGACAGGCTGTTCAGACAACATGTGAGAAATACTACTGAAAAGTGCATGGAGCAAGAGGTTATGTTTAGAATGATAGCTTGTGGATATAGTAAATATAAAGAAAAAAATCTTTCAGTCACTTTAGATGTGTATTAGTATAAAATAAGTGTTCACATAGTGTTGAAGTTACAGGCTGCTAAAAAAGAAAGCTAACAAAAATATATAAAAAATAAAAATAACAATAGTTACAAAAAGGATTTCTCTGACCACAGGAAGAGTACAATGCTGACTACTAAACATCATCAATGCAAGTAAACAGTAGAATTTAGATTACTTCCAGCAAGTAGAAGACAGTTTTCAAAAACATTACAGTCCCTGCAAACTCAAAAGCAACAAGTAATGCGGGAAAAGGGCTGAAAGTTCCCTGCTTTAAAATCATGCTTTTAACTTCAAAACATCACAGAGTCAGCTTTTACAAGCAGAGACAGAACTCATTGCAGTGTTAGCTTAGGGAACTATATTGTAAATAGTTTTCTTGAAAAATACACTTTTAAGTGTTTTGAGTTTCAGTAACCTATATTTTTTGGTATAAGTTACAATTCCTGCACAATGTACGCTGCAAGGATGCAAATACATGAATACATTTCTCTCCTTACATAAAAATGAAATAAAGCACTTAGTGAATCACAAAATCACAGAACAGAAAAAATAATTATTTTTAAATATAATTTTCCATATTTTAATTTGTGCCCATACCTGTCTGTGCTGTTACTAGGCACCAATAGGAGACTGGATGTGCCATCTTTTTACCCTGCTCCAGGCAGGTATGTACATGCACTGGTAAGAGCCACCAAACCCCCTGAGCCCTTTCTTTTTGAGCTGAGAAATCACAGTTTGCTCAGCATCTCTTCGTATGTCAAAATCTCTGAATCACCTAATCACTTTCATGGCCCTTCACTGAACTCACTCCAACATATTTGTGCCTCTTGACCCCTGGGAGTCACAGCTGATGATTCATCTTCACCCGGTCTTTGAGCCACTGATCACAACATTGACTGCATTCTTCTATAATACTGTGTAGAATTCACATATTTGCTTATACATGTTTGTAGCAATTACTAATTCTTGTTTTCAATTTAAAATGGCCTTGTTCTGTACTGCAACACAGTTAGCCCCCTTCACTCTAAATTATGTGTTTCATATATGAACAAATGAAAACATAAATCTCATTTTTAATTTCTCTTGGACAGTTTTCCAAACATATTTTTCTCTTACTTAATAAAAAATGGCACCTTGGTGTTTTCCTTCCTAGGGCGTTTGTCCATGAATGTTTATTTCAGATGAGGCATGCACTTTTGAGCAGAATATTCAATGCTCCTCACGTCCGTCCACAACACAGAATGATCTGAGTGCACAGCATGGATTGTTCATGCACGAAGGAGGACTGGAAGATGTTGTCCAATAGCACATCAAATGTGCTTCAGTTGCTAAAAGCATTGAGTTAAAGAGATTAGATCACGTGCAATCTGAAATAAAACACCATAAAAACATAGGGTCCGTGTTAAGTTGATATTAAATTTCAAAGTGAATAAGGTCTAATCAAGAATAATGCTTGATGCTCCCTGAAAAACAATGTGCTACACGATCTCTATGGACAGTTTAAATACACTACAAAGAAATTGCTTGTATATATGATGTGGGAGGATGGCATTCTGTAGTTCTCAGTTTAAATCTAAAATTAATAAAAAAATGCTGGAAATTTTTATTAATTCAAAATGGAGAAATTCAAGTAACTAGCAATTAAATCTATTCATTATTGGAATTAAGACAAATAATGTGATAAATTATCAGTTATATTTAGGAAAAAAATCAGATTAGGAAATACACTTGAAAATTAATTTTAAAAATGAGAAAATATTCTGAACAATTTTTAAGGCATAGTATTTTGCTAAAGTTCTCTGGAATTCTCCAAAACCCTTTGTTGAAGCTTTGGGATCTTTGAGGTTTAGCACTACAATTTAGAAAATTTCAGGCAATGTGAGTCCTTTCTGAACTGGCACTAAGGCAATTACTTTGAACTAACTTAGTACATTTTGGAAATGGAATTAAACTGGTCTCTGTATATCTGCAGATCCCAAAGAAAGAGGAGGATGAACTGCACACATCCTGTGTCTTACAGCACAACTCTTACACTGTGTGTGTGGCATGGGGTTCTCAAAGGTACTTAAAGTAATGAAGTTCCTTTGAAACTTACTGGGATATGGTCATTACACTTGCAAAATCCTTTTAAATGCCTTTAGCCTCAAGTCCCTCTTTCACTTGTATCATATTCATTCATCATATAAATGATTACCTGAAGTGATCTTCAGGCCAAATGATACCATTCACATTTTGAGTGAGGAGTCCTGTACTCTTTCACTTGATAAACTCACTTCAAATGAACTGCTTGAGATGTAAGGTATTAGAGGAAGCTTGACAAAACCTGATTGAAGTATGAATTTTTTGTCTTCAGTATTAGATGAAGCTGACTGAAAGTAGGTATTAAGACCAAGTTCTGTGAAACTGTTTTGATTATGTGCTTGGAAAACAGGGTATAGTTTTGAGCATGAGTCAAGCCGGACCACGTCTTTCATAGATGTGCCAAAGTCCATATTAGAATGGTTGAGATTTTTGAGACCATGACTCTCCTAGAAAAGGTATATCAAACTTTACTGTTAAATATCTTTTTTCTATTCCATAAGTAAACAGTTCTGGAAAGCACTTAAACAACATCAGTGTCCCACGGGAAAATATATTTTTCTCACTCTTAAAAAATATCTGTTTAAATTATTATTAAAATCATATTGTTTTGGAGATTTTAAGTGTGTTCGATTTCAGTACTCATACGACATTTTTCTTAATTCTTAACCTCAACTTCAGTCTTTGCTACAATAAGTAAAATGCTTTTCCATCTCCATATAAATGAAGAAATTTTATTCTCTTTGTATTTTGTATGAATGTTTTATATATTATCACCTATTTTCTTTATCTTATTTTCTTTAGCCTAAATAACCCCAGTTTTCTCAAATTTTCCTTGTAGCATTCCATTTCTTTTAGACAACCTGAGCATCCTTATTACTTTCATCTCATCTATTCTCATCTGATTACATAATTTGAAAAATACAGTGATTAAAACTAAGAATAGTGTTTTGGCTTAGGATCTTCAATCCCCGAGTACACCGTAAGATTATTTATTTTCTTTTACTTCAGGTATTCTCCTCAAACATGCCAATATGGTATTTGAATGTTTGCAACAGTCAGACACAATTGTCTTAAGTTCAGTTTTTGGTCACAATATATGCCACAAACGCTTTTGTTGGTATTGTAAGCTGTTTATTCGCTCTCCATCCCATATATATAAAAATTATTTTCTTGGCTATGGAGAGAACTACATATTTCCATATTAAATGGTCTAGTGAAAGGTATCCCTGTTTACAGCAGGGGACTTGAAAGTAGGTGGTCTCTAAGGCCTCTTCCAACCCCAGTCATTCTACGATTCTATGATAAATTGCAACATATTTCAGAGCATTTAAATTTTTCTAGATAATTTTAATATGACATATGAAACAACCAGTTATGTCATTTGAGCAATTAATTAAACTCCTCTAACTTACATCAACTGAACTGTATATGAACATTTGTGATACAACCAACATGCCAAAGCAGATATTTGTACACAGCCTCTAAGAATAGCTTTACAGTATGGGTTTGCATCCATCCGATGTTTCATCTGAACTTTGTGGTCTTAACAAAGACAGTTTGAAATCTTGCTGGCATCACATGTATGTTTATGACTTGCCTACTTACCTGTTTTTTATGCTAATTTTAGAAGAAAATCAGATTGGCTTTCTGTGACTTTTTCCTGACAAATACACGTTGGCAGTTAATCATCTCCTGTTACGATCTCCACCAAGATTTATTCTTACCTTGGGGGTAATGGCGTCTGTCCCCACCAGAACTGTATAACTCTTGGTAAAAACTTTCTGAGACTTACTTCTCTCTTGTGCTTGGTGTAGAAGGTTCACTTGGAAGCTAGCTCCGCTCCACACAGGCCGTGCTCATGCTGTAGCCCTACTGGGAATTTCCCTGACTAGCTCCAAGGTGCCCCTCTGGAATGTGACTGAGCACCTAAACTGATGGACAGTCTGGCGTGCCTTGATTTTTTTTTTGGGAGGGTGCTGAGCTGGATGCTCCTGGTTACAGGGAGATTAAACAAGGCAGATTTTCCGAGCTGACAAATAAAACCAACAAATGTTCCGTGGCATTCTTTGCTGCCCTGCTCTTGCACAGTGTCCCTCCATTTTTCTGGCTTTCTCCCAAACTCAACAGAGAGGGATATATGGCAACCTGAGAAGTTAATGAAGACAGTGCATTGACAAGGTCCTTTAAAAGATAGTGACCCTTTTTTAAGTATAATAAATTAATAGCCTTGCCTTGGGGATGCTATCTAGACAGAAAGCTGCCACTGTCTTGTTTCCTTTGTCCCCTTAGAGCTTTTCTGCCTTACATGCACACACACACTCAGCACACACAATCATGCAAACATGCACATCTACCACAAAATTTTCCATTGGACTCCCTACCAGCTACAAATATTAGATCTGCCACTGGTCTAGGTGATATTAACAGCTTGTAATTTTCTGTAAAACTTCCTATTTTCAGGAGCTGAAAGTAAGCTAGCCAAATCCATGGCCTTGGTTTTCCAGGTCCCCTTTCTCACTACCACCCCTAGTTTTAAATACAATCAGATTGGTTGGGTTTGGAAGCTCAGACACTTATCGAAGTTCTCATAGAAAATTTTCATATTTAAGTAGCCCTGGTAAATTTTATCAAATCTGGGCATTTGAAAAATAACCAAATATTCTGATGCTGTTCCTTCTGTATTTCAGACAGGAGATGTACATTTTTGCCAATGCTGATAGGCACGTCAGGCAGCTGATTGCAACTGTCCTTTTCAATGGCCAAGATAAACCATTAAAGTATTAAAAAAAATAACAAAACAAAACCAAAGATCTCAGCATGATAATTTGTCAAGTTTTTCTTGCCACAGCAAAGTAATTGTTTTCTTTGTTTAACATTTTTAGAGTAATGCAAGACTTTCCTCTTATGTTTTATGTCCAATGCTAAATATGTGCATTTTTGAGCTCTGACTCCCTGAGTGTTCTTACATTTTTAGTCTAAATGTATTCACAACCACGATTCTACACATCCTTTTGCTTGAAGATCTTCTTCCCAAAAGCTTAAACCCCTCTCTGGAAGACTTTACAGACAGCAATATAAGGCGCTCTCAGCCTTTTTTTCACTAGACTAAATAGGTCACACGCTACTGGCTCACACTTTGATGACAGATATTGCATTCCCTCATTCATTTAAGTACCTTGTCTCAGCATCTGTTCCACTCAGAGCTTGCATTTCTTTTTGGTCCCTTACAAACCTGGTCTCCAGACTCACTACTGTAGCTCAGACAGAAGCCCTCTTGACTTTCTTCTAAGACAGTTGATTATCTTTTGCATTTGCTTTTAGGCATGAATTATATCCGTGCTCTTTGAATGCAATCCTTTTCATTTTTTCCAGTGAGGTTATTTTAATGAGGAGGATGAGGAATATATCCACTTAGCAATCAGGATAAAATAAGATAACATTACAAATTGATGCAGTACAGATATATTTTTCTGACTGTTATTTTTCACACAGAGGTGTGTTGACCTTTTTTCATTTAATTTTCCTACATAAATCAGCTTGAGATGGCTAGCTACAGCCTGTTCACATTCAGACGACTGTCTGTATCTTGGAAAAGAAACAGAATATCAGAAAATATCAGATTTTTTTAAAGCACAATCTCATGAAGTTTTCAAATTTTCAGGCCAAACTCTATCAGACTGCTCCAAAAAACCCATACTCACTCTCTGATCTTGATTTTTCCAGCTGAATAGTGATGAATTTTATTTAGTTTTTAGTCACGTCTTCAGTGTCATTTGATGTTTAAGTAATAACTTCACATTTAGACGCATTGTAATTTACATACTTATGTCACAATATTTTAATGGGTTTACTTCTAAGAGTAATGGTTGACCTTCAAATAAACAAGTATGATGTGATTGCAAGAATCAAAGTTCAATTTTATTGTTATGTTATGTATGGATAAATTGCACAAGATTATGATACAGTAAGCAACATTTGAAAAGGGCTGTATGTAATTTTGTTTCTTCAAAAGTTTAAAGATTCAGGTCCTGGTTGATATAATGGAAAAATGCATCATTTTTACTTACACCTATATATATGTAAAGTGCACATTTAATTTATCTTCAGGAAAGTTTATATATTGCAAATAATAAATAGGTTATAAAAATATACTTATTAATAAGGATGAAAAATGAATTGCATCATCTAGTTTAATCATGCTTACTCTTTTCCCATAGTAGATTTTTTTTTTTAATAGATGCATTTACTGGCTATTTAGAAGGGTAATTCCAGAGTTTTGGGCTGCTCATGAGTTCATTTTGATTTCCACTAAAAAGAATTTTGGAATTTGAGATAGTGAGGGCTTTTGAGCTTGAAATCTGTTACATTAATCTGTTATGCATTTATTAAATTTCACTTGTTTTTGTTTTTGCTTTTGTGTTTGGTTTTTTTGTTTGTTTGTTTTTGTTTTCTTTTGTCTTAGTGGGCTGAAAATATTAGTAGAATTCTTAATAGAATGAGGAATAAAAAAAATAAATCTATTAATCTGTGTATGTTATATTAGCCTCTACGCTCCTCAACTATTGACTCAGATTGCATTGGATTTCTTTTTTGAACAAAACAATTCTCATAAATTCACAGAGCATAAAAAAAATCCTTCTCAATTTCACTTCCTCTCCTTGGAACCTGAGATTCCTGTGCTGAAGATGTGCATAGATGCATGGTCAACTATTCATGCTTAATCTTGTGATGCACTGAACCAAAGGGATATGAGCTGCTCAGCAAGTCCCTGGTACCACATCTAACCTATCAGGATGTGTTCCTTAAAAATATAATGAACAATATAAAAGGAAATAATTTTTATTTGAAAACATGCTTTAATTTTGAAACATTTCTTAGTATTTTTTCTCATGGAAGTTGGACAGCAGTACCACTCATTTAGGGATAACAGCAAATCATTACATCCTTCCCGTGACTCTCATGCTTGGAGCCTTCCACTCCTGACTGAGGTATGGTGCTCACATTCCATTGTACAGGAGCCACGGGGGAGTTTCATTAGTTAGAAGTGGCCAATACGTGCTCAATATACATAGGGAGTAAATCTATCAGCTAAAGTATGTACAGGAAGAGACATCTTATCTCTGGTAAAAAACTGACTTTGGTTGTAACAACACTTGAAATGGCTCACAATGCATTAAACAACATTTAAAAAAAAAAAATAAAAGACAAAAATTTTGTTCCATTCTCCCTTTCACACAGAAAATTTCTTCAAATCAGGCTGAATAACTGGAATATAGGGAAAAAAAAAATCTCTAAATATATAAAGAAAGCTTTGGTAAAGTGTCAGATACTACAATTCATCTAAGCTTTCAGAAAGGAACTGTGATGATACTCCCTGTCAAGTTCACATGTAGACCTCTTACCCAAAGAGATAAACTGTCTCTGCTCTCGTTTGAAAAGGCCTGTCATGATTTGATCAATCAAGAGAATTTGGATGGACTGTTTCTTAGGAATCTTATAACTCCTCCAGTTGATCAATCAGTTTATGGAAAAATGAAAACATAAGCACTTTTCACTCTCATTTGTCTTTCAAGAAGTTAGCAGTGATACAATGTGACCATTGGTTTATACTGGCCCATCTCTATATAAGGAAAAACATCCAGTTTATATGATGCTTCTGCTGGCTAACAGCAATCAAAATGTCACTGACCCCACCAGTTTGTCTGTCACTGTGAGAAGACATGATAATCCAGATAAATTATAACTATTAGAGTAGCAGAATGAGTTCTGTGCTGAATGCAAAAGAGATTAAAAATAAGCATTCAAGGAAATCCACATCAATGCTAGTGAAATTTAAGTAATAACTACATTGATGTTAACAGAGGAAAGTATTTAACACAAAAGTATCTGCTGTCAGGAAGCAATTCCTTGTAATGACTGTGAAAATCTAGCAGTCTAAATATGTCAGATAGACCTCAGTTATTTTAATTTAGTGGATTGGATTTAAAGTTTATTATACTGTAAATTCTTGAATAAATAAAGAATTAAATATTGATGCACAGTCAATATACAAAATTCTAAAGAGTCAAGTTCAGTGGTTTAAAACATGCTTGAGATAACTGAAAATAAAGACTTCTTAAAGCTGGGTCCATCTTTATATCACTGTTCATTGTATAAATGCTTTTCAGTTGGCACTGTTAGAGAAAATTATAGATTTTTTGATTCTGCATCTAGCATTCGTCTGCTAGTATTTTTGTGCTATTCTGGGTATTTTTAACATTAAAGATAAATTCATGCTTTTTGGTTTCCTTGTAGCATCTGTTTTATGGAAGCAACACACAGTGTGTGTCATGTACTATAGCCAAGGAACATATGCTGCGAATAAACAAGAAATGTATGAATTTGTATTTAACACTAGGAATCTAGAAGCTCTCCCAATAGAGATAGTCCGCTAGAAATAAAAATGCTGCATGGTTCCTGCAGAAATTATATGGGCAATATTAAGAGTAGGACAATATATTCCTATATTTTCAAGGTTTGCTTTCAAAAATCCCTGCTTAACAGCATGTTGCCAAGCTTTATTGCTGAAACCAACAATTAGGATTTTTTCCCCGGGCACTTTGGCTGAAGCATAATGCCTAGTAAAGTGGATAGTGTACGTGTACAGTCTTTTGTCTCTAGTGTGATGATTTCTATGAAGATCAAGACAGCTGTGACTTGTGATTAAGATTCTCACGTTTCCTGCCCTTATGTGCCCAACCCAGAGGCTGAACATAGTGCCAGGCAGCAGTGCAGCTGTGGGGTGTGGCTGTGTTTGGCTCACCATGATAGACCATCATGTAAGATGATCTATACACTTGAGATAAGAGAAGAAATTGATTGCACAAATGACCCCATTTCCTTCCTTCTACTGTGCAACTGGTTGTGTGCCTTCATCTTTAACCCCAAACAACCCAAAGAGCAGAGGAGGTCTGTTAATCCAAGCGAAGTGAGTGGAGCACCAAAGGAAGGTAAATTATTCTTTATAAACAGATCAACTCTGCTCATATCATGCAATTAGAGAGAGCACCCAATTGCAGCTTTTCACCTCAAGCAATCTCATGGGCACAATATAGAGAAGAGACTGGATTTCTCCCTAGGAAGTTGTTCACCTGTCTGTGATAAAAGCATTCCATATTTGAGATTGAGATAGACTGAATGCCAACTGAATAGGCAGTATGTGAAATTACATTTGAGAACAGGTTCATTTGGATTTGGGAATAGGAGACAGATTTTTTTTCTGCTTTAAATGTTGAAAATGATAAAATTATTAACATTTACACATTACTGTACCTCATAAATTCTTAAATATCAATCTATGACCAAGACTCAGAATTACAGATTTTTCTTCATTTTCATTCTGTTTCTTTTGTACTTATCTCCTATACCTTTTCCCTGTAAGTATAAACAGTCCCAGAAAGGAACACAGTTAATTTATATACTGATTCCTAGAAGGATTCCACTTTTCAAACAAAGAAACTTTTTACACACAACTACACCACAGCTGTGACTTGTAATGTGGGCAGGGAAAGGGATTTGTATCATTTGAGTTTTGAGGGTAGAATGAATCTTGATTTGAAATAATGTGCCTACAATGATAAGCATACCATTATGTATTTTTAATATCCAGCATATTCATCTGAAAGCAAAATAACCTCACACATTACAGACATTATGGACCATCAGACATCTACGGTCAGTTTTTCAGCTCACCTGTGTGTGTATAACATGCAATTTCCACATTTTATCGATACTTAGCCAAAAAGCTTAATGAATTATATGAGTCAATAGTTAACCATAGTCTACAATTGCTATTAATTTTCATAGCCCAGGAACAAGTTAGATTCACATCTGTGTCCCTACCTGGCTTAATGGTTTTTCCCGTGTGGTTTGACTCCTAGCTACATTTCATATGTAGATTCAACAATGGATTTAATTATAGTAAGCTCATTAGGAATGGAGCCATTGCTTATCTTAAGTTCTGTAATACAGTGTATATTTACAGCACTGTATAAGCAGTACTTAATAATTAATTCTCTGTTCTCTGTTACATTAATGTGAAAGCATAGAAGGATTATCAGAAGTAGGGAGGGCTTTATACTTCTTTGAAGAATACAGAGACGAGTCTCTTTGTAAATGAGAATGGAAAATTAAAGCCTGATGAAATTTGACCTTTTTTTATTTCTTTCCAACAGCTTGGAGCTGGATATTTTATTATAAGACTAGCTTTTTAAACCTGTATCAAGTTTACCTTCTCTCAGAATAGTGGCTGATGACGGAGGAAGAATAAGCAAATAGTTCCAGAAATACTTATTAAAAGATCAGGTATCTCTAATATTTTATTACTCTACACTTGATGAAACATGTCAATGGCCAAAAATAAGATAAACAGGAATAGCTTGCGTGATTATATAGACTGGGGAGAAAACAGACTGCAAAAGTAGACAATTGTTAATTTACCTTGTGAAGAGCTCAGAAAACAGATTTTCCTTCATTCTCTCTCCTTCCCTCCTTCCTTCTTTCCCTCCTCCCTCCTTTTTTTTGTCTTCTCTATCAAAATTTATTCAATGGCAATTAATATCACCAAAAAGATAAAATCTTTAAAGCTTTCAGAATTTTATATGAGAGGGCAATGTTAAATTTACACGGTAATCAGTGATGTAGATAAGAGGATTTTTTTTTTTTTGGGGGAAATTGGTTAAAAAGCAAAAAAAAAATTGGACACAAATGACATTTTCGTGAGCATGAATTGATGCAATGTGTTCAGGTCAGAAGAAATGTGTATCACTGTACATTTCCAGCATGAAGTTGACATTTCTGTCATGCTGCAAAGAAATTTAAAGTGACATTCTTTTATTTTCCACAGAGACAGCTGATATAGTTCCCAGCTGAAAATTGGCCTCAGCTGGCATGTAATAAATGGGAAAACATGTAGATAATAGTCGCGAACTAGAGAGCACTGCTGGCTGACCAGTTATCAAATTGCTGGTAAGCTGTAGTTTCAGCTGTACCTCGAGATGAGACACATGCTCTTTTCCCTTTTGGTCTCTTATCATTTTCATCTGCAATAAAATTATGATTTAGTGCATATTAAGACCTAGCTGCCCACCATTACACCTTTGGTGTAACAAGGCAGATGAATATTCTACAAAAGAAAAAATAACATTCTTGAAGATTTTTTTTTCTAGTAAGTATCCGGAAACTGTCAAAATATAAGTTCCCTTACAAAAAACAGCTGCAAACACAGGTATCTGCTCTTATCGAGTAAGTTTTTGTGAACAAAACCTGTCAGGAATTTTGCAGTGTACTTCTATGTGGAGAATGATGCTTTGTCAAAACTGAAGTATTGCATGGAAATAGATTGATTTTGATGGGAATAAAATTATTTTGATGTACTTTCACCAGAGCAGAGTTTGGCTGGGAGTTCAGATTTCAAGGAAACTTCTGCCCTGATTTCAAGGGTC
Source organism: Eulacestoma nigropectus (assembly GCA_013397775.1). Lineage (NCBI taxonomy): Eukaryota > Metazoa > Chordata > Aves > Passeriformes > Eulacestoma > Eulacestoma nigropectus. Next base: position 166,111 of record VZTE01000432.1, on the reverse strand, counting down.
ACTTCTGCCCTGTAGATCAGATATGGCAAACCCTCCTACTGCCTGCAGCTGCGCCCCATCATTCACCTGCAACTCCAGAGGATGCTGCTCATGTGTGGCAGGGAATTGCCCCAGGGAGCAGCAAGATGTTGAATTTCATTTCCATGCAACCAAGCTGAAATATTTGTTTTCCTGAATTATTTTTTAAAATTTCCTTTATATGGAAGGTATGGAAAGGAAAGAAAGTGTTTTCTTTCTGAAGAGAAGGAAATATGTTAGTTTTTCCTAGTGTAGAAAATTGTATTACAGTCATTAGTCCTAATTCCAAAACCAAGAAGTAGGTGATGGTTGAAGGGGTAAAGAAGAAATTATTCAGCAGCAGTGACAGACAAACAGGAATCTCTGTTTTCATAAATTATTTAAGTGGTGATTAAGTGTGTATACTACCTGTGATATTTCTGCTGAAGTAATTCAAATACTGAGGATGTAATTTGACTTTAGGGTGACAGTATCTTTCTTGGGCTGACCCTGTCTTTTGCCATGTTGGGTTTGAACTTCTAGTTCTCTCCTTCACATACTTCTGCAGCTCCGCCTCATTGCTCTTGTCTCCCTCTTGACTCCACATTCTCCTGCTCCTTCTTCCCATTCTTATCCTCGCACTGGGCCACATCTCACAGTCATATCTCAGTCTTTTCTCTGATCCTGACTTTTTTGCTGGAACTCTGTCAGGTGTGATCATTCTTCCTCTACATCTTTATGCAGGACTTTGTTTGGTTTTTCCATCTATAGGGAACCACAACTAAAAATAGCATACAAAAATTGGAAAATTTATCAATGGGTATATGTGTGTATATGTATTTGTGTGTGCATGCATGCACATTATTTTAATGAAAAAAGTGGGATAAAATATTATCTTTATTTTACAGTAAATTCCTTCTTCCATCCCTCAGCCGTTCTTGTCTTTTAATGTAGGGAAAAAGATTACCATGCAGCATCCAGCACTTGTGTTCACATGCCCAAATTCCACTTAAGCCCTTGAGTCTAGTGTTTCATATCATCATATTGCCTTCAGAAGTCTTGTCCAAGCCAGTAGGAAACACTATGCAAAAGTGGTATTTTTCACTTTTGCATGTGGCCACAAGGAAAAACAACAGCTTAGCTACCTATAAAATTTATATAAAGAAGAGATTAATTCAAATCAAATCTCTAAAGCATGTATTCATATCATGTCTAATAAATGTGAGAATGAAAACAGAATTTAGGTGTTAATTTAGCTTTTATAAATTGATCAGACGAGTTTTATGGCATTTTGCAACTAAATGAAAAAAGAGACAGATAGGGAAGTAGATAATATTTAGCCGAAAAACAAAGGTATGATGAATTTAAAGGAATCAGTTTTATTACTGTAATACATTATTCTCTTGAAACAGAAGATTTTTTGCGACTCTTCTTGTCCACTGAAGATGCTCAAGGATACATTACCAAACAAGAAATAAAACCAACATCATTTTTATGCAATGTGCATTTGCACTGTGAAAGTCTCTGATCCATTCCTATTACCTTAGGAAATTCTCTGTAAAGTTGGTTGGGGTTTTTTCTCTTTTTTTCCTCTTTTTTTTTTCTCTTTCTCTTTTTTTCTCTCTTTTTTTTTTTTTTTTTCCCCTTTTTTTTTTCTCTTTCTCTTTTTTTCTCTCTTTTTTCTTTTTTCTCTTTTTCTTTTTTTTTTTTTTCTTCTCATCAAACCCTGCATGGAATACCCACAAGAATGGCAGCTGGAATTGATGGGTTTAGGTAAGGATTTTTTCTCTGCAGAGTAACCCTGCTGTGGAACGGCAGAGGAGATCAGCAGAGAACTGCTCCCTAATGGTCACATCAGAGAGAGGAAAAAACAGGTGGAGACCATACTCCCAGTGGTAGTTACAGGAGGGCTTCAGCTGGACATTGAAGGTCCAAAGAGCTGAGTGCTGCAAGGCAGAAACTCGATTTTGAGCCTGTTGGCAGGTTTGAAATCAATGTTTCCCAAGCATTTCAGAGATATATGGCAGAGTATAATGCCCAGCTCTTAGTTACATAAAATATTGGTGATATCACTTCAGTGCACCCCAATATATGTAGTATTGTTATATTCACCCCAGGCTTTTACTGAAAAATATTACTGAGAAATAAAAAAGTTTTCAGTTTGAAGGGAAAAGGATGGCTTAGATTAGATTAATAGGAACATGATTTTGCCAAGAGTAAATGCTTTTGATTGTAGAGAGGTCAAACTTCAAATTTAGGAAGCCTCCACATAGAGAAAAATGTCTATCCTTAAATACTGTTTCTGAGATTTTTTTTGTTGCATTACAAATAACCACATGGGTAGAAACTGCACATTCGTTTTCTGAGGAATTCATAGTGTGATAAAGAAAATGAGAGCCTCTGAGGGAATAATTGCTTCACCATGGGAAACTCATGCAACTTAACTTGAACTTTAAATCGATCTGCTTTCGTATTTGTTACTGCTGGCACATAGCATTATGAGGAGGAAATTGTGCAGCCATAAAATGGATTTTTTTTATATTATGCAGCATGATAATGCTGTGACTATTTCTGTAAATGTGTTTTTGTTGGGTGGGAGTTTTTTGCCATCTCAGTTCTAAACAAATTTACATAAAAACCAAAAATATAGAGCTATGTGCTTTTAATTATGAATAGCAACAATTGTTCTGAGCTCATGGAAAAGACTTGAATAGTGAATCTCTCCCTATTTTTAAAAAGTTTTCATTATTTTTATTTGTTTCCTGGGCTGCAGAACTGTGATCATTACCATATTTCGATAGGTGCCCCTGTGTGCTCATGCTATGACTGGACAGAGGGTTTACAGGATTACACGCTTGATTTCCCCTGAAAGCCTCTCTTTCCAGTAAATATTGTGGCAATTTGAAGGGATTACTTTCTTACGTCCCTTTCAATTTTTCCAGCCATTTTTGATTTGATAGCAGCAGCTGGTAGTCACTTAAGGGTGACAGCAGCACTCTCATCATCTCCTTGTAAGGTGGACACACGCTGTGCTCCCCACATCACGGTCAGGGTTCTCAGGGAGCTAAGGGACCAAGCAGATTTGGGAGGAAAGATACTTAAGTTTTGCCTCAGAGACTGTAAGACTATTCTTTTTCTTTAAGAAAATGCTACCTACTATATGCCATAATTTCAAACTCTTAATTAAGATTTCTAAGTACCAGCAATATGTTCAAAAAGCTCAGTTAATTCATCTAGGACGAAAGTTTTCATATTTAAGCTATTTTACAGCCACATTTATTCAGGGGGGATGGAAGATTTGCTGTCTTTTGATCTGTGTTTTCATCTAATTGTGCTGCCTTCATCTTTTTTTGGCAGAGGCATTCATAATTTATTCCCCATCCTTAAAAACTGAAATACACACATTCTCCTGGCCTTATAGAACAAGACTGAAAAGAAGAGTGAACCATGTGAAGCAAAGTGAGTAAAGCTACTGAAATATTGCCCCAAATCATTTTATTATATGCATAGAGCTGATATTTAGTCATGTTGGTTCCTCTACAATTGTGCTTCATCAGGACTGAGTTAAATATTTGAGACTTAAACACATACATTTGACTTAGCAGTAAGATTGGGGAATTGGTCCTTATTCCTCACTTTGTTCAAAGGATCTATTTTTTGGATGATGAAAATGTGAATAATTGGATCCTTCATTGTAGATTAAGAAGAGAGGTGAAGTAACTTGTCCAATGCCACATTTATAAATCTATGAAGGAGTTTGGAATTTGACAATTTTTTTCTTAATCTCAGTACTGGAAATTAATCACATAAACCCCTCCTTGCACCTATATCACTGAGTCTGAATGTAAAGTGATTGCTTAGGCATTGTTAATGCTCTTTAAGAAGAGATCCTACTCATAATTTTCATCCTTAAAAAGCAACTTCTTACTGTGAATAATTCCGTATTTGGGGAATACTTATATGTAAAATACACATAGCCAAAATACCAACACTAATACACACTACTTGTTTTGACTCATCACCGAGGCAATTTTTGTCAAAAAATGCTTGGGCACCTAACCTATAGGTTAATGAACTTTTCCCCACTACATCTTGGAACTAATTTGGTCCTCTTTTTTATAAATGAGAAGCCCATAAATACTGTTGTAGTTAGAACCATCAAATGGCTTTTGTTATAATTTGCTGGACTTACAGAATCATTGAGTAGTTCCATGAAATGCACAAATGAAAGATCTCAGATGCCAAGTGATCCTTTGAAAAGGCATTGTTTGCTGAACAGATATAGAGAGCAAATATCTAAACACAAATATCTAGGATAAAGTAAAGGCAAGTCTGAGTTTAGGCCCAGCAAAATTGTAAGTCTAACATCCAGGTACCAATACCAATGGTGCTGTTTCAATGTGTCCCAGTACACCATAGAAAATGCAAAAATGAAATCAGTGTTAAAATAATGCTAGTTTTCTTCTGGCAGGTCTTTTCTTTTTTGGGAGCTCAGTGTTCAGAGGCAATCTCAGACTTCAATAGAACAGGAAACAGAAAATGTGTTATTTACATGTTTGAGTTTGGTGTTGTTTTATCATTTTCAAACATAATGTGAACAGTGAAAATGCTTAGATTTTTCCCACTTTAACCAATAGTGTGACTCAGGTCTCCCACAAATCTCTTGCTAAGAGATTTTATCTTTACACAGAAAAGGAAGGAAATTAAGAACATTCATCCACAGTTGATTTGGGAAGTCATTTCAGAAACTTAAATAAAAGGGAATAAATATTGGCAGAAAGGAGCAGATTTTTTTCTCTGTCAGGCTGGATAGACCCTACACAGCTTGCACAGCAGGAGCAATGAAATAGGCTTATTACGTTTTTATGCCTTTCCTGATTTTTGTGTTCTAGGGAGAAGTAGAAAAAGAATTATAAGAACATAGTGAGAAAAATCTGCTTGCATCAGCCAGAAAGACTGTAATATTAGATTTGTTTTTAGCTTTCTGTTATTCTTCTTACTATTAACTTATACCACACATTGTCGATTTAATATTGTTAGTAGTTTCAGGTAAAAACCAGATCAAATCTAAATGTATTTTAAAATGAGTTGGAATTTGGAATTTATCTTAGTGTTTGCTTGTCCCCATTACCATTTCCACACATGACCTGTGATGTGGCACTTTTCTGTCAAGCCAGTCTGAGTCTTCCATCATATCAGGTGTAGAAGCACAGGACAGAATGAGATGTCTGCATTTCACACCATGGACTCTTTACATTTTCGAATTCTTGCAGTGTAAGTAATTAATGTTAAAATGCCACAGGGATAGTAGTCACTGTTTACTTTGTGAGCTGAAATGCCTTTCAGATGTGTGAATAAAGTTAGCAAACTTCAACTCAAGTTATTACAAAATAATATTTTGTCTTTATATTACATTAGAAGTGCTTCACAGTCTTGGTAATATTTAATTACTTCAGTGCAAAGTAGGGCAGTAGATAATCGTAACTGCATTTTGCATAGAGATTCTCATGTTCTCCCCTTCTGCAATCAGTCATTATCAAGGAAACTCATGTGCTTAGTGAGAAAATCACAAGTAACACTCACCTTTAACTGTAAGGGACCATTACTTTTCCTGATAATTGCTAAAACCTGCTGAAGCAGATGAATGATTTAAAATAATTTAAATGAATCATTAATTGATTCATTTAAAACCCTAATCCTAAATCTTTCAATGCAAAAGAAATCCCCCTAGGGATACATTCTGAAGAACTTACGTATTTTCAAAAGTCGCTTTGGCTGCACTCATGGTTTCTCTGCCTTAGACGTGCAAAGCTGGCAGCTGTATGGCTTTTACTGGGAAAAGGCTGGCTTTGCTGTGGTGGGGCAGCTGGGAAGTGAGAATTCCAGAGAGAGGGGGTGAAAAGCATAAAGAAATTGGAAAGAAGAGCAGAGTTTGAGATCTGTTGGGACTCAGAGACCCAAACATCCCATAAGCCTGAACATAATGCTCAAGTCTCTTCTCACAGACCTCGTTTTCTCTTGTTCCTTTTACATCCAGTCTCCTCGACTCACTTATACTCAACCCCTTTGTCCTTCCAACCCTACGTTTTGTGTCTTAAAACCACTGTCTCCCCCAGAAGCTCTGCTACCCTGTCTTTTACAGCAATAAACTCTGATACTTTCACATCATTGAACACACAGAACCCTTGAGCCAGCTAAGGGTTCCTCAGAATAACTTCAAGATTGAGACAACAGCAAAAAAAAACCAATTTTCCGAGAATGTAAGTGGAATGAAAAAAAACCCAACATTTTCCCACATTCATATGACATTCCACATAATTTTACTTGACCTGACATTTGCTTAATAAACTCTTTTTCTCTGAAACATCTGTTAAAATAGATTTTGTTTTATAGCAGAATATGATTAGAAAGGTTTCAGTCTCTGTTATGAAGAGATTAAAAAAATCTTTAATCTGACAGATTTTCATTTTAATATCAAATGAGAGGAAAAAGTAGTTAAGTTGTAGCTGTCAGTCCATTGCACTTTTTCTGTTCTTTAGAAAAGAGTTTTCTAACGTGACTCAAAAGATCAAATATTTATGCCATTCATCAAACAATTTGTTTCCAAAAGCACTTTTCCTTTATATGTTCATTTTACCTCTAGATCTTATTCTCCCATTTTAACTCAAAATATTTCCCCTTCTGTCATCCAAGCTGGCAACAATTATTTGCAAATTCTAGCTCTGTTTTTCACATCCAGTACTTGCTGGATTCATCAATTTTTAAAAGACTATCTTTCCTGCTCACCCAGCATTCCAGATCTCTCTCAACTATGAAACACAGATTTGTCACCTCTCCGAATACTTTCTCTCATACTTCTGGCATTTATTTTATCCTACAGTGATTTTGTCCAGCTTTCCATGAGTCACAGCTATACAACAGGCTTTAAAAACCCCATTTATTTGCTTTTCTTCAACAAAGTTCTAAAAAGATAGAAGACAATACTTTTATCCAAGAACATTTAAAATAATATTTACAATGTACCTCCTTAAATATATTTCTGAAATTTCCTACTTATAATAAAGGTACCCTTTTACACACATTTTTCATATCATTCCTGATTTCTCAGATTTCATGGGTTCTATGCTTGTAAAACCTATTCTGTCTTGACTCATACTTCTTATTCCTATACTGATATATTCTCCAGGAAAGCCAAGAGTGAATGGCATCTGACCTAAACCAGCATAAATAACAGCGAAAAAAATCTTCAAATCCATATGTCTTTATATATAACGAGGTTGATTTCCCTTAGTGTAAAGTTTATAATCTATAAAACCCATATTCAGTACCCTTATTAAAAACTCTCATGTGTAAATTAACTTAAACTAGTTACTTTGACCATTCCCTCACCTTGTCCATAAGATTTATCATCGGAAGTTAAAAAACTCATGGTGTGAAAATGCAGTTCTCCTTGTAAAGCTGACTGTGTAAAATGTTTAAAGGATGTGGTTATTGAGCATAGTGATAAATTCTTGGGAAAGATGCAGAATAAAGACAGCTCAAAATGGCTTCATGCCATGTAAATATAACTACCTAAAATACACCTGGTGTTTTTCTCCAAAGATGAACCAATTGAGGTCATCCTAATATCCTATTAGCACGTAGGAGAGCCATTTATTTACTGGGCTTTTTCAGGTACAAACCTGAGGGGTTTATAGATTTTTTTATGTGGTATATGTTTACTGCCCTACATGCAGTTGGTGGCAGAAAGATCTCACTGCCCCAGATGAATCTCACATTAGTTTTTTGACAGCTTTGAAGGCCACTGAGAGGAAAGACACCAAGCGGAAGAGCAGTTTTCATCCCCTGCTTTCAAACCTTCCATAACAATGGCTTTGACACTTAGGAAATTATGTGAAGAGGGTTTTTTATCCAGATATCCCCTGGATCTCTTGAGGAATCCAATTATATCTAAAATAGAGTTACTAATTACATATGCAAAATACCTAAGAAAGCACATTTCAGAGAGCACCAAGATGTTGCTTATGGGATCTAGCAGAGCTTTAATCAACAGGGTCATTTGACATGGTACTGCACTCTTTTTGCAATGTCCTGTTGATATGGCTGCAGTGCTCATGAACTGCACACACCACACTGAGCTTTGCTGGCATATTTGACTGACAAGGAGAGAGGTGTGCTGAAAACATCTGCTCCATTATCCAGAGTAGATCTGTCTTCAGTGAATTAGGATGCAAACTACCATTAAATTTTCATCTGTACTTGTAAAATAAAGACTTTCTTTTTGATATTTAACTCTATTGAATGTTAGCTGTCAAACTTTCAATAGAAAACACTATAATTAGGTCTTCATTTTATGACATGTGATTTCACAGACTAAGGTAGATTAGTAGAAGTTTTGACATTTGATTTTACCTTTGAAGAAAAAGCAGGATCTGAAAAGTTGTTTGTGGTACCTTGTGTTCTACAGGCTCCTGTCTGCAGAAATTAGCAGTAACCTCTCCAGCAGTCTAGAACTATAATTATTTTCGCTTGTCCACTTGAATGTGTTTTCCTTGTTTACTTTCATACCTGTATTGATTTTTATCAATAAAACATTCCTTTCTTTTGTTTAATCCACATCATGTCTTTGAAAGAGAAAGTGAAAACACTTTGTTAAGTTTCCATTTCTGTTTGCCGTGATGTTTACCTCTTTTGCCTAGTTGGTAAGAAAGAAAAAACAGGGCTTTGACCACATTAAAATAGTGGTTTTTCTCTTTCTTAAAAAACTTTAATTGTTCTAACAGATAAATTGTTCCATGATTTTCATTTTTATCCTATTTAATTGATTTTTAAATAGTCTGTAATATTTTTTTGTGTTTTTTATTTGTTAGTGTGTTCTTAACAATATCAGTTTTATTCAGGCAGTTTCTCACTTGTTATTTACATGAGAGCTTAAAGAACATACAGTACTTTTTTATTGCACTATAAATTATTACCTACTTGTTCACCAGAAAATAGCAGGAATTGCCCAGAGATCTTAAGCAAAGCAGTCTCTTCACAGAGTTCTGTTCAGCAGTTACTGCACCCCAAAGGCTGTATCAATTCTCGTCTTCCTCCTTTGGTGAAAACTGCTGATACTTTATTTAGCTCATGACTTTGAGGCTGGCTGTTCTCACTGGCCCTGCCTGTAGGAGAAAGGCTGCTCTCTGTGCAGCCTGTCATGGGGAGAGAGGAAGACCATTTGTAGAATTCCCGAGCAAGGGCACAAGGAAATGCAAAAAGGAGAGGCCATAGCTGATATGTCTCAGTGGCATTTCTAACACTGTGCATGCTTTTCCTTTATTAATGATTCAGGGGAACAAAGCTAAAAATCAGAAAACTTAAGTTTAGCTAGTGCTGAAATATCAAGAGAAGAAGAAAGAACTGTCTAGTCTAATTCTTGCATAAGAACAGGTAAGCAAGCAAGCTGCTTTCCCCAAGAACAGGTTTGCCCTGCACATAGGGTTGCCACGTCCCATCTCCTTCACAAATGCTGAGAAAAGTTGCTGCAGTGCCAGAACAAGCTTAGGAGTTAGATAGAGGTGCTGGAAAAGGGGTCTCTACAAGGCATCAGGGAGACCAGAGAGGATGGGTTCTACTCTTAAGCTTCCTTCAGAAGACACCATCCTGTACTGCAGAACAAAAGGTTTCAAGTGATGTTATTTATCCTGACTTTAAAACATAATTCATCTTCTCTGTTCTTTAGCATCATTTTCACTGTACCCTAGCCAGTTCTATCAGACTAATAGGGAAACTCACTGACTTTTATTTTTCCTACCAGATAAGAAATAAGCACTGAGGAAGCAGGAAAAAGAACATACAGGCATGTGGAAGTGAGTGTACAGAAATAGTAGAGAATGAATCATACTAAGCACTTCAGCACTTCTTCAGTGCTGAGCTAATAACTTCAGCTACAGAATAGCAGGTTATTCTGTAAATCTGAATGTATAGACAGCAGGAGATACCCTGAGGATATCTTTAACTGAGCTACTTGCAGTTTGCAAACTTATTAGACATCACTCATATGTCCACCAAAAGCTAATAGCTGCTGTTTAGAAATGTGTAAGTGCTTGATCTGTGCTTGTCTGTAGGTATAAGAAGCAAATACTTCATACTGGGAATATATACTGGAATCCTCTTATTGAAGATGACTAGGAACTCAGAATAGAACAAAGAGAGAGCATTTAAACAGTGCAGGTTTCATCTCTATATGGCTTTTTGAGGAGTTCTGTGCTGACAGTTTTTCCAAAGCACAGACTGACGCAGGCATATATGTGTTAAATGCCATTTCACAGTTCTACATTATCAAAATCTGTCCTTCTCTGCCATATGCACATAAGCTGTAGAGGCTTTCCCACGGACATCACTGGTGCAGACCTTGTTCAATAACTTTTATCTTGGGTGGACTAAATTTCTCTTCCTCCACCATTACTTAAAATAGCCAGGCTACAACCCCCTGAATTATTTTATAACAGAACTACTGACAGTCTTTACTCTGGAAGCATGCATGCCATAGTAGTAACATCAGTGTTGATGACAGATGTCATTAGTTTAATGACCACGGTTATCTATTGTCATATTTAAGTGAGGTTACTTAATGGAGTTAAGTCTACTTTCCTTAATGGCTAGAATTAAGAAACTATGTCACATCTACATTAAGCTTATTACCTGTAATTTGTACAAAGAAAACCCTAACTTGAATAATTACTCCTACTTAATATACCATTAACCAAAAATTGATTGAGACTTAGTAGAGTCTATTTGTGATTTCTAGATTTGTTTAGCATCCCTGTTTGGCCCCTCACATGTGACTTCATTAATGTTTTATATTTAATTTGGCTGAAATGATCTGTACTGAGTTGTTTCATTGGTGTACTGTGATGATAAAGCAACTTTGTAAATGCATAGCATATGTAATATGCTTAAATTCTTGCATAGTTTTTCTTCAAGTGTTGTGTTATTTTCGTGATTTGACTCTGAGTTCAACAAAATAATTGGTAAGACAGTAGTGAGCTTCTATGAGTGCTAGATCTCTTACCTATGCCCACTGACTGCTTCTCCAACTTCACTTCTGCTCCTTTTAGTCTTCTTCCAAGCACAGTAATAGTTTGACAACATTTTCTTTGAAAGAAATAAAATAGTTCAATCAAATTATTTTTCTTTTATAATCACCTATTTCTGCATTTTATTTTTCATTTTAACTGGAACGAATAATATTATGCAAAAAATACAGAAAGGCAATGTAGAAGGTAGGAATAAATTTGCAACTGACAAGGAGCAACATGGAAAACATAACCCATTCCTAGGCAGACAAAAACGTACTCACTTTAGGCTAATGACAGAGTGCTTTCTCTCTCTAACATTTACTTCAACAGTATGTGAAGAAAAAATTTATCTCAATATATAAACCTCAGCCATTCCTCTATCTCTGGGTTCAGCTATATCTGATGTTAAACTTTTCCATTTTTACTCCTCCTTAAATCCAAGATGGAAAATAAAGGAGCTGAATCTGTTATTTGCATGGATTGAAAGACTTTTATCAGAGTTATAGTAGATAAGAAGGAAGGTCACCAGGGTTGCTCTCTGTCCTGCTGCAGGCTCGTGCAGGTTAACTGAGGTGCCATAGGCTGGCTGAAACACTGTGTGAATAACGTTGTCACCAAATTTTATCCACAGAATTAAAATTAGCTCTCATTCATTTACTTAAAAGGATTTTTCCTATCATCCTTGTACTATTCCTTCCCCTCCCATAGCTCACTGAAGCTGAAGATATCCTTCACATGTCCTTTCTCTTCCTTTTCTCCTCTAACTAGAAAATCACTTTCTTTTGAAGTCTTGGCTCTGCACCGAATTGTCTACCAGGGAAAGAAAGTCTATGTTCTGACTACATCATATTTGTTTTACTATATATTTTCCTTAAATCTTGTCTCTTCTCAGTATTTTATCACATTCTGAAATTTGTGTAGTCAAAGTGTATTAAGAGCGCAATATAAAAATAGAGACCATAAAATATCATAAAAATATCAATTTTGGAAACAAAATTAATAAACTTTTTTCTGTTATTTATTTGTATTACGAAACTTTTTGTCCTGTATCCTGTGCAGTACAATTCACTGTGGTTACTCAAGAAAGTAAAAAAAAACCAGACTGGTAATAGAAAAAAGCAGGAATGTGTAGCTGACTCCTTAATTACTCTAAACTACAAGAGAAAAAAAAAGTGGAAAATAATTTATCACTTCACAAAAAAAAAAAAAAAAAAAAAAAAAAACAAAAAAAACCCCAANAAAAAAAAAAAACCAAAAAAACCCCAACCAAAAAAACCCCAACCAAAAAAACAAACCAACAAAAAACAAACAAAAAACCCTCAAAAAAACCCCAAACAAAAAACCCCAAACAAATGTTTTAAGTCAGTCTCTGAGGATTTTTCTAGTGATGATTTTCAAGAGATTTCATTGCATAAGCTGACAAGCAGAGAGGCAAGTCAAATTTCTGTTTGCTGTTTGTTAGGGTGCTTTCTTCACCCATTTGTTCTCTTTATTGTTAAATGATGTGACAAAAATGTGGAGAATCAAATAAATGATGCTTCTCTTAACAAGAAGAAAATTATCTGTACATCACATTTTCAACATATTCCTTAAACAGAAGGTTAAAATTTAATATGAACAAATATTCTGAATTAAACTTCTTATTGTGTTGAATAGGACAAGATTGTCCCTGGGTCTAAGACCAAACTAAAGGGTTTAGTCACACTGCCATTTCCACATATTTTAATGGGAAGTTTCTCTGAATCAGGATTAGGGCACCAGGTATCTTACTAAATTATCCCTTTATGTAGCACTATTAATGTAGGCTGATCCTTTCATCCGTGAACTGAGAAATTAAAAATATATTAATAACAAAGCCTCCATAATAACTGCATTGATGGACAACACATAGTTTATATTTAATCACCTCTTATTCATAACATGTCATAATCATCCATCATGGCAGCAAGAAAATTGTCCAGCCTAACTCCTACACTGAATGTAGTAATGAAAATATAATAGGGGAAAAAAGTTCAAGGGGAAACCTCATTGCATAATTGATGTCATGGACTGGTGATCTTACAAAAGATGATGTCTGTATTTTGCACTAAGGCATTTTATTCAAGCACAGGTACATGTATGAAGATGTATAGATAGATATAGATGTATAGAAGATATATAGACATCTCATGCTAAGATTCTCACATAAAAAATCATGGATTAACTCTCATGAAGCGTTCAATTTCATTGAAAAAGAAAAGCCATCATCTATTTGACATTTTTATTTTTCTCTTGACTTCTTCCAGTTTCTATGTTTTTAAATTCTCAAGAGAAAAGGACCCTACTTCCTTTTTCTCCCTTAGTATTTTATTTAATGTATTGGTCAAGGTAGATCTCATAAACAGCCCTATTTTGCTTTAGAGCTATCCTAACCAGCACTCTTAAAGTGTATTCTGTAACTATAACTTATTTTTCATATTTCTGAGGGTTTTGCAGGTGTAGATGACAATGATCATAGTTTATTAAGTTCTTGAGTGCATTACCTTGTAATATATTATAAGCAATAACAAGTCTGATTTCTTTTGTTCTCTTCTCCCTGGCAGTGGGTTTATTGTGTCCTGTTCATCCTCTGACCTCTAGCAGTGTTTTAACTCTCCTAGTTAGGGCCTCATTGCCAGCTTTTTCTAGGCCAAGGGGAGTGCATTTCATGGCACTTAATATCAAGCTGATAGAGTTAGCCTTGTATTTTTTGTTGTCACAGACTCATCCTTTGCTGTAGTTATTTCATTCTCATCAGTACCCACTCTATCAACACCAGGCCCAACATTATGCTGATAAGATCTCTCTACTTCAACACAGAAGCTTCAAAGATCTCAGTGAATGATGAATCATGGAGGCTGCAAATATTGCATTAGCAGCACAATAAAATCTGTCATATAGTCATTGGTTTAGTAAATTTATGTGCAGAAACTTCCATGAGCTTCAATGGGTACATTCACACTTGTGAAGCTGTCTATATTCCTCTATCAATCAGAGATTTGGGAAGGAAACTATGACAGTTACACTGTTATGATCCTTACAGTTTCTAAATTTAAAAAAAACAAAAACAAAAACAAAAACAAACAAACAAACAAAAAAAAAACCAGAGATCTTAATGACCTCAGCAAGGACAAGTATAAAATAGATTAAAAAATTCAGACTTCTTGACTTGTTAATGTACTACTTATCATCTTAAGAATTTGTACCCAAAAGGTGAGTTTTTGCACTAAGAATATTTTGCACTGCAAATTATTTCCTTTATTTTCTCCCTTTTTGTAAAGTATATGGCTAATCCAGCCTGTGAAAACTACCATTTAGTTTAGAAATCATGGCCCTTTATGACTAATTTCCTGTGCCAAACTATAATTACTTTAATTCTACATTGCTGGAGAGAATTCGAAAACAGGATTTCTTTAGAACAAAATTAACTTATATAGTGAGTGAAAAGATAAATCATATTAGCTTAATTACACTATATTAACATTTTTGTTGCGTATGAATAAAAAATCAGACACTATGAAAGCAGGTTTCTCATAAAAAGAAAATTTATGGAGATTTATGAAATTTTAGGAACTTGCAAAATTCCATTACTTAACATCTCTATTAAGATCTTTACAAGCATACATAATGAAAGACCTAATAAATTATTTAATAAATGGACCTCTGTTTGAAGTCACTTTGATTCAATATGAACAAAGGATTTGAAGTTAATTTAGAAGAAAGGGATAATCAGTAGTTAAAATAAAGATAGTATTTTTTTCAGGATTGTTAAAGAAATGTAGAGCAAGCAAACACTGCCTTAAAATACTTTTTAAATCACTCCAGCACTGATATTTTAAGCATTTATTTTACTTGAAGTTTCAATGTATGCCTGACCATGGATTACCTGAAAATCTACTTCGATGACAAATTCTTATTTAATAGAAATTTTAATTTAAAACTGAACCCATTGGAGAGGTTACCCATCAATAAGGATGATTTACCTGTCAGGACTATTCAGGCTAATGCATATTATCTCAGGGGTTAACTGTTGTCTTCCAGTAATTTGCCTTCTCACTGATTAATGTTTTGCCTAAAAAGTTAAAAACCTAATGAACTATTTTTAAAATTCTGTCTTTATAAAATATCCTGCAAAATGAAGTTGTGGTCCACGGCAGGATATATTAGTTCTCCTGTCACACATAAAGATAATATCAGCGTTGTATTACTATTTTTATGCCCAAATATTTTTCTGATATTTCAGCTAATTTTTGCTACTCAGTTATCTCAGAATTCTCCTGATGCATGTGGAAAATTAGCTGGTGGTGTAGGTGAACCTGTGAATAGCATAAACATTCCACTGTGTCAACTTTTTTGTCCAGTGAATTACTTCTAGTCTACAAACTCTTTTTGTCATGATGCTCTAGAGCAGTGGAATCTGCAGTTCCTTTTGCTAAGACATGTAAGATGTGGAGGTGATGCTGGAGGATGAGTTGACAGTTTGGTCCTGTCAGAACTTCAGAATATTTGTAAGAATCTTATTGTCTGGATGAAGTTGCCTTCTCGAGTTTTGATGATATGGTGTTATTTCTAGCAAAAAATTTTATTGCTCATGCGCACACAATCTCTTCCTCTGATCACTTAATTGATATTATCCAATGTGATTAATCTAGTTGCTTAATTTAAGAGAACTGGACAATTTTGTACATGTGTCCAGAGAATCTTCAGTGTCTCCAAAATACATATATGGCAATATAACACAAGAGATTTCTTCAGGGAGATGGTCTCAGCTCCTTTTCCCTACCTGTTCCCTAGCCCTGAGCAGGTATCTGGCTGTAGTATCCAATTTAGCAACAGTGTATGTTGGTCATAAAAATTTGAAGTAAGAATGACATTGACTAAACAAGACATCTCGTGATGGTAAGGTACACTTCCTTTCATTTCATGTTCAAAGGGAATATAATGTCACTTTTACTTTCAGGTTTGCCACCATTCAACTATAATGTCAAAATCCATTTGACAGAAATTATCAATCAGAATAGATCCTGAAACAGACAAACCCTTTTATGTTAGCAGATCCTAAAATGTTTGCAAATTATTCAGTTTTGAATTTGATGAGACTATCTTTCTGGCATAAAGACTTCATGGGAAAAAGCTGTAATTAAACAGATTTGCATAATTCACGCAGGCTTTTTTATCATTGTGTTGAGATATCCTGAATCTTATTTTGCTGTTAAAAGAGCATCCTTTGTCTGGCCATACAGACAATGCAGACATTGCCATACAGACAATGGACATTCATAGAAAAAAGGAAATAATCCTCTCTATGCAGAATAAGTGAACTGCAGCACAAAGAATGTAAAAATATGTCGCAAAGGACCCTGTCTGGAAAGCCATCAGAGATGAGACAAATAGTCAGGTCTAGATCTAAAATCTAAAAGCAGTTACAGAAGGAAGAACAGACTGCAGGATGGAGACAATAGAAAGCTCTTTTATTGCCATTTCACTGTTTAAAGGGCTGGAATTGCCTTCTGCCTTCAGGCAGCTGCTTCATCTGGCCAAGGGCGTTTATCTCCACAGAGTCCAGAGAAAGCATTCATGGAGAAACCTGAAACATCTGTTGTTTGTCAGAGAAACAAAAAATGGTTGGAGTGAGAAAGGACTTCTGGAGATCATCAAGTCAAACTCCTCCGCTAAAGCAGGCTCATTTAGACCAGGTTGCACAGGTCCATGTCCAGGTGGTTTTGAATATCTTGAGAAGGAGACTCCACACCCTCTCTGGGCAGCCTGCTCCAGTGCTCCGCCAAAGTAGTTTATCCTTGTATTCAGATAAAACTTCCTGCCTTACTGTTTGTGCCCGTTGTCCCTTATCCTGTTGTTGGGCACCACTGCAAGGGCTGGCCCAATCCTCTTGTCCTTCTACATTCTATGATTTAGAACTACACCTTTAACTAATGTGTAAATATATTGAAAAATCATAATCTCAAGGACTAAGCCCGAGGAACTCAGCAGCAGTAGTGATGGCAATAATATTACAGTGCTCTGAGCTAGCATATCAATAAAAAAGATAAAAGCAAAAATTTCTATGTATGAAGTACAAGTATCAGTTAATGAGCTAACTATATCTCACTACTGGTGTTGCTCTTATCTCCTGTTATGTGCTCTTTAGACTGAGGTGTCTAAAACACAAATATTTGACCTCCAAACTTCCTCCCAAGGAATGAAATTCTTTCTCTGAAAGGCAGGAGGAGACAATGAATTACCTTTCTGAAGCCCTTCATATCCATTCTGGAGTTATGAGCCTCTTCCTTGCTCTTATGAGCCCTAAATGGTTGAGGTGGTGTTTGAAAATACTCCCAGAGATTCACAGTCCTCTTCATGTACCTGATGGCTTCAGGAAAGACACTGCTATTACCGTTGTTGCTAGACCAAAAAA
>VZTE01000432.1:90913-148583 GCA_013397775.1 Eulacestoma nigropectus | reverse complement strand
AAAAAAAAAAGGTGAAATTAAATAAATAATTGCATCAGCCTGGCAGCACTGAATGTCTGTTGGTTCTCACGATGTGCACGGTGATTTAGAAATTTTTGAATACAATCCCTCTGAAAAAATGAAGGAAAAGACTATATATAAAGCATGTCATGCCATATATTGCAGCACATATTCAAAGGTTTAAAGCTGAAAAAAATCCATTAAGTAAGTTAGAAACTATATATTTGAATAATTTATTTCACAAAATCCTGAGATGGTTATCTTCAAAACAGAAGTAAATGTCAATTTCCAGGATTTCTATGGACTAGGAACCCATTTCTTAAGTGTGTTCCAATGCTCAAAAATTATAAAATTTGATAATATTTTTAAGTGCATAAGAACAGTAATGATTTTTTTCTTTTTTCAGTGGTAGGTATCTCCTCCATAGGAAATTTGAATTTGTAGTTTTATATCCCCCATATTTATGACTTAGAGAAAACCATTAGCAAGGCTTTCTGAGATCAGAGATGATGTTGACTATGGTAACACTACAGTAATAGATGACTAATCTCATGCTAAAAAAGTAGTATTTGTTTTATATTTAGTTTCACAAAAAAAAAAAAAGAAGAAGAAAATGACAATATGAAAATGTTCACTTTTAAGAACATTTATCAAATACATTTCCTGAAAAAACCTTTACAACAGGATTGGTAGCCACACTTTCTTAAATATTAACAAATTTTCAAGCATTTTGTATTTTGCCACAAACTATGGAGCTTTTTTAAGCATTTTGAAAGGCAGTTGAAAATTACAAGAAAAAGAGAAAAAGGAAAGGAGTAAAAACCCCTTGTCCTAGGTTTTCTTAACCTTATTTAAAAGTGTAAGGCAGGGACAAGGTCTCTGCCAGATTGGAGTGCCTCAGGGGATTGGTAATGGGCTATGGAGTTATATACCTCTAGGTCATCATTTCAAATCTGGAGTGTTACTAATTAAAGACATAGAACACACTGTTATTTGTATTTTTAAGGTCTATAAACTTCTTTGGGCTTCTTGGTTAATGACTTGAATTAAATTGATTGTGAAAAAGGAACGTCTGTCCTTGAACGACTTTACTGAAGCCTGAGGTAAGAGGTTATTTCTCAGTAGAATAGTAGCAATTCTGTTGTTAGAGCTCGAAAATAAATATTTCAGCTCCTAATACCTTAATTGAACTGATGAGGGCATGATTTGTTCAGAAGCAGGGGCAACTAGAAACACCCTGGAATATTTATAGGCATCTAATGTTACCTGTCCAGTTACCCCTTGCTTTCTTCCTCTAACATTAACTATTCATTTGCACAAAACTCATATTCTTGTACCATAATGCTAAATATGGAAGCAGAATCCAAGCAAAGGGGAGGTAGAAGAGACGGAAAGAAGCAGGCAAATACTTTCCTGTAAACTGACAGAAAAATGGTTACTGAGAGAATATGAAAATTCCTGTGTTCTCAGTCTAAAGTTATTTTAGGCTACAGCTATATCTTAAGGAGTATTGAGAGTTTGAGGTAAAAACTAAGGAATATTTTCTCAGACAGGAAAGTTGATGGAGGGGAAAACTGTATAATTTTAATTGCCTTAGATCTCAGAGTAATTAGGAACCCAGCCTCGCACACAATTACAAAGTTGTCTCTGGTCACACAGAAGACTGAACTCACAAGTCATTTCAAAAGGATTTTGATTCACACAAATGCCAAAATTGAGAAACTTCTTAGATAAATGATTATAACAACACTCCTTTGCCTTTCATGCCACTAACTACATATTTTATGACAAAAAAAAAATTTCATCTCTCTGTTAGAACGTCTGCTTTTGTAAAGAAATTTCAGGATTTGACAGAAGACCATCATGAATCGTCTTTGATCCCCTGGGAATATGAGGTATCTCATCTTTCAGAAGCTTATTGAAATTACATGTTTAATTTAAAAGGGCCAAAATTAATATAAATTCTCAAGTAATGAATAACGTAAGACCTGAATAACATGCTGGAACTTATTTCATTTCCATTTTCTAGAGGGTAGAATAGAGCCTTAGTCACAAAATCAAGAAATTCACGCCCTTAAAGATTTCAAGTTCATCTTTTGTATGTGGAGAATGGGGAACTGAAGGAGAAGGAGGGGCACTAGGGACTCCCATACTTTCCCCGAACATATTCTCTTCCTTAGTCTGAAAATGTTTACTAGAAATGGTCACTTCTAGCAGCTTAATCATATGCAGAACACTTGCACTGAAATTTAAATACTGCTCTAAATAACAAGAAACACCATTCAAAATCTCCTGTCAGTTTCCTCAAAAGTCTCTGTCATTATTGAATATAGGTGTACTAAATTACTCAAAACTATGCTCAAAACTGTCCTTTCTCTTAACTTGAACTCTTTCATCATCTTACCCTGAAATTTTCAGTTACAACCTGCTCTACAGCAGATACCAGTTCTGTTCTTGGTATTCTTTAGCACTGATTTTCATTCATGGCTGCTAAGATAAAAAGGCTCTTGCAACATTTTCTTCCATTCTTTTGGAAACATGAACATCTTTGAATAATGTTGATAGTTCTTGATGGTTTGCTTCTGGGAACAGATTTTGACCCCTTCTGAAAATGGCAAAAAAACCCCAACCATTCTTATTCTGTTTGGCCTTGCCTGTGCAGAATGAAAAGACAGGAGCAACTACCATATGTCCCATCAACTCAAATTTTCTCTGCCAAAAGTGGAAAAATAAACCTATTTTCTTTCAGACATTTCTCGTTCCCTTTCATGGGATCCAGGCAGAATCTGCCACAGTGAGGAATGAAGACAACATGTTCCCCTCTCCCCATGTCCAGCTGGAACCAGCCTCTGGACTCTTCTTTTTGTCAGGTCATATCTTCCCATCACGAGTCCAGATGGTACAATTTTTTCCCTCTTACATTTTTTCCTCAACTCCGAAATAAAGGAGCCCAAAGCAATGTTCTATTATTTTAGTGTGAGAGCTCTCTCTAGTGGCAAGGATGTTATTTGCCTTTATGTTTGTTTCAGTTACAAAATATTCTGAAAGGCTACCTGACTTCTGTCCACACTGGAAGCATTGGTATTGCATTAACACTGCCAAGTATTTTAAAATACTCTCCTACATTTTTATACCACATTTTTGTTTTTGCAGTAACATGGCTACAAACTATTTTCGATTCAAACCAGTAAAATCTAAGTCTGTTGAAGTCTCAGGCACTAGACTTTTAATTATTTTCAGTTTATAATCTAAAACACTGTGATGGGGAGAATGAGAGGACACTGAAAATACAGACTGGCATCCTTTGAGGCTTCATAGGAAAGTACAGAGTGAGTAGGTTTGAAAACAGCCCTCATATTAAAAAAAGCAGGAAAGTTTGTTAAGATTCTTCAGTAGAGGTGGAATTAAGATCAGGAGAAAGATTTCAGATGGATAAAAGTGGACCTTTTTTAACAGTGGTTGTTGATAACCAGGATGGAATTTCTCCAAGAACATTAGGAATCTAGCCAAATCCTATCATAGAAAAATGTTCACCAATGTGTAATATGGGAGAATACCAAAGTGGAAGAGTGTTGCAAAGAAACAATGAAAAAGTTAGATGCAGCTTTTATAAACAGGCAGAATATTTATGCTTCAAATTACATGTAATTAGACTCTGGTCTTTTAATTTAGGGGCAAATCAAAATTAGAAAGTATTTTTCTTGAAAAAAGAATAAAAATTTGGAAAAAATGCTGATGTTCCATTTTATTATCTTAACACTTGAAGTTTCTGTTTTAAAATTGAGAAAAATGTAACTAAACCCAAATGAAATGTTTAAAATGTAAAAATATTTACATTTACAAAACAATTATTCTGAAATAACCTTTTTCACAAAATTTTGGTTGAGGAACCAGATCAAAATGCAATCATGTGAATAGCTCTATGTAAAATATCATTTTAAATAACTTCTGCTTTAAACCTATGCACTGCTGTATCTAATTTAAACTTTGGACTTCATTAAAATTAGTGTGGTCTCATTCAAATAATCCTCTACAGTAGCAGTTGACTGGAAAATTACCTGAATGTCAAACTGAAATTTAGCTTCTTGACTTCACACACAAACTAAAATCCCCCCAAACCCTCAGCAACAATGCTAAGGAATGCTAAGGTGCATACACAGTGCTAAAGATAAGCACATTTGGATTGCATTTCACAAATCATTTTCTTATTTCAAGAATTCTCTTTGTGCTGTATTTACCATACATTTGTTGATGCTCTTTAACCATGGAAGCATATTCTCATATATATATTCTCAAACAATTTTGGATTTCCTCCAGTGACCTGTTACCAGGTCTAGGTTAAGGCTTGCCCGGAGGAGGCTGGTCTGTGGGGAGTGAAGGTCTGGGCTTTGCTCACTGGGGAGCTTCTGCTTCCCACTGCTGCATTTTGTTCCCCAGAGCTGTTACCCCTGCTGCTATCCCCTTTTGCAGCCCTGCCCAACTCCAGTGTGGTGGGTATGGATATCCCTGGAGGTTTCATTCAGAAGCCCCCAAAGCCTGGATTAGTTTATTCAAAAAATGCTCGGACAAGTGAGTATGTCTGAATGACATATTCTTCCCGACAATAGTAAATTAGCACATTTTTATCTCTAAATCATCTCAGATATTTCAATGATGAGCAAGTACTTGCAGTTTCATTTCTGCTTATCCTTGCTGACTCTCAAATTATTCTGAAGCCACCAGCATTTCTAAAAGCAAGACACATTGATTTCCTCATTATATTAGGAAATGGCAAGTTAAGCAAATTTCAGAAGTCTTTTCAAACTCCAGAGTCTGTTCAGAAGTGATAAGACAAAACATCATATTCGGCTCTGTAAGCTTTTGTGTGGAGATAGTTCTCAGCAAAAGTATTTTTGTCCTGAGGAAAAAAAAAAAAAAAAGAAAAAAAAAGAAAAGAGAAAAAATGAAAAAAGTCAAAAACTATTTCCCTCTTTCAGCTGGAAAAGGAAGGGGAAGATGGAATCTTCAAATTTTAATTCATGTACTACAACTGCTTTACTTGCTTTTTTCTATGCAAGGGAAACAGGGCATTTTGTATGCTAAAATTGACTTTTACACTGGATCCCACCATGCAAAATTGTCCTAACGTCAACTGTGCTTATCAAAGACATACAGGCTAAATAAATTTAAAAAAAAAAATTATTACCACTGTGGCAAATTACTTCTGTTCAGAAAAGAAAAAGGCAACCAGTAAAAAATTCTAATAGTGTATGTGTGAAAATCATTCCAACAGATGAAATCTTTCTGTATTTGTCCAACAAATGGCTTACAGCATGTTCATTTATTTTATATAAATTCCCCAGTGAACTCAAATAATTACTGGTTGTATCACATAGCAATGACTGGCTATATTCAGACACTACATTACAAATACAAAGCAAATGCTTGCTACCATTTACTGCACCCAGCCAGGCTGTAGGACCCATGCAGTATGTTGTACTTCAGGAACTGGTATATGGTGAGCATAAAGTATGGAGATTACTGTGGAAATCATAATAATTCTTACTGAAACTACACAATCTCTTAAATTTGCATTATTTTTACAAGGAAATATGTGGGAGAAAGATATCTACCAAAAAGACAGCCTCAATTTCTATTTTTATTTAAGTTTATTCTGCTTATTATGTTTCAAATGAATCTCGTAGTCATGGGTAGAGCAGAGACAATACCATCCCCTCATCTGGTTTTTTTTGGCTTGGTTTTGGGTTATGTGTGCGTGTGACTTGTGCAGGCTTAGAAAAAAATATTTATTTATCTAAGTTTACTTGTGAAATAACAAGCGGTCTCAGGTTTGCTAGAGAGACATTTGCCTTGCTGTGGGTTTTCTGTGACCTCTGCGTGGAGAAGGAAATGCTACCTGCAACATTTACAGGGTCACTTTAAAACCTCACACTGCAAAATATTTTGAATAACATTCTATGGAGAATAATTCTGTTTAACAGTACAATGTGTACAAACAAAATAAGAGCAGAGTATATGCAAAACAACATGTTGGAGAATGAGCAAATTATTCCAAAGGGAATAATATAGCTGTCTAAGCATCATTCCCCCAACAGTTTGACTTGTAAAACAGATGTTTGAAACCTTCTGGTTAAATCAAACTGACCTTCTTTTGGAGTAAATACATTCAAAACTATGTATTTATCTTGATCCTTAGGTGAGTACTCACTCCTTGAAATAACAGTACGCATTCATTTGTTCATGCAGGTGGGTAACTCCATTCCAATTTTAATAGACAAAGACATCCACCCCATCAGTTTACATTGATTTGCTGGAAAAAAAAGGGTGTGCTGCCTTGAAGTGCCAAACATCAACAGAATACAAGGTTGTATAGAGGTAAAGCAATGTTCCCTCGTGTTTGAAAAGACACAGCGCAATTTAGGTAAAACATTCAGCTACACAGACTCCAGGTACATTGACCTCTCCTCCTGGAGGCCTTGACATGTGCTGTGCTCAACAGCGGAATGTCTCCCACAATATTAACTGTGGAGAGACAGTGCTGAGATGACAACGAGGTCAGTCAGATCCCAGAGCCAGAAATCTTAACAGGTGAGGTAACCAAGGAACAACAGCAGCTGAGCTGGAAGAAGTTTCACCTACACATGTCTGTGCAGCCACTGAATCATAATTTTTAAAGGATGAAAATGACAGCCCCTGGGAATACATAACAGCAACTTAACTATAAATTACAAGAAGGCTGTAAGTGATCTGAAAGGCCAAAAGAATAAAAAATCGATGTCTTTGGTGACCCATATGTTTCTGAACTGTGGGGGAAATTCTGCACCTTAAGCAAAAAAAGGGCAAATTTGACATTTGTATAGTTTTCTTTGACAAATTGGTCTTTCATTTTTGATTAGTGAAGAACTTAGTGCATTCACCTCTTGATTTTGTGTCTCTCAATGTTGCTTCAAAAACAAAATTTCACTAACACCTATGTTCTTCCTTTGCAGAGCAGAATATACACAAAGACCAGAGATTTAATAGGATTTAGTTTACTTATAACTTTACAAAGTTTAAGAACTTGATATGCTAACAGTGCAAAAAGAACAAAACTAAACTTCACAATTACAAAATGCTAACAAAACCCTAACAAAACCAATAGCGAATTTCATTTTTTCTCCATGTCATGTCATAAAATGTCCATTCTTCTGAAGGGTTGCTTTTTCAGAGTTTTCTTACATTAATGCAGATCTCAACAGTAGTTTTAGCAAATCACTTGATTTATACTAAAGTATTCATCTTTTTTTTCTGTTTTAATCCAAACCTATAACACTTATATGAAGCACATAGCTGTCTTTAATTATCTTTATGCATCTTCAGTCAAATGATTCATTTTCTATTATAAAATAAAATTACTTTCTGGGCAGGTTCTTTACTCCTAATGAAGGAAAAAGGATCAGGTACTGGTTTTGATACCATTAGGTGGCCCACCTATTCATGCAATTTTTATTACAATATACTATAGCTTTGCATGCACTTTTCCAGAGTTTATGATTGTTTGGATCATATGCTTTATTTGATCATTGCTATCTGTTTTTCTCATTTAGATGTTACTTCACCTTTTTTAAATGACATCTTCCTTTCCTCTTCTCATTCTCAAGTCTTTCCCAACAGCTGTTTTGTACTGCCACGATGCCAGTATGGCATCTTCAGTAACATTAAAAACTAAACATAGGGCAGCAATTATCTTAGTTATCTTTTAATGTTCTGCATTTCCACATCATTCCTCTTAGTGAAGTTTAACTTACCTGAGGTTATTTCTTTTGCTTCTCTAGAGAAGCTTAATATAAGCCAACTGTGGTGGCATTGCTAGGGTGGTCCTTTGCCCATGTGGTTTTAATTCCCTATAGCAGCAAGAAAGCACTTTTATTTTTTTTAACAGATTGGTGTTAAATCCTTAGAATCATAGAATCAGAATATCTTGGCTTTAAGCCAAGTCCTGCAGATTGCTCTGATTCAAGTCCAATGCTGTGGTGCTCTTCTGGGCCTCTTATCTGGACGCTCTGTGACAACACCTAAAAATTTAATCTCCGATTCACATTCCAGTGTGACATTTGACCGGTCTGCATGGGGGTAATTGCAGTACAGTTGTTTTTTCTGCCCTTGGTATCTCTGATTTCTCTCAGCAACAAAATTCTGCTGACAGCAAAATTACGTGTCTTTCCTGTATGTTTGCCATCATGATATTACAGTGTTCTCCTTGCTCTCTTCACACAGCTTTCTGACAGGTCTTGTATATTGACATCTTCATTCAAGGCTAAAGAGTCAAATTCCTCTTTCTTCACTTACATTTCTAGAACTTGTAGAAAACCACAGTCAAGCTGGGGATGATTACTGATTTTGATTTGAAATGGCAATATGGATTGTGCTGGGTACATTTTCCTCCCAATTTGACTAGATGTTCTAGCAGCAGACAGTGAGCCGCTTAAAACTGATACAGAGAGCCAGAAGTGAATTCTCTTTTTGACTCAGTAATAAAAGGTGCAACAACCATTTCCCGAAAGCAACTCAGTTGTACTTCCTGGTGTCTTCTGCTCCAATGATCTCATATTATGTGCTAATATCAACAGAACCTAAAAATCTATTAAGCATTCAAAACTATAAAAAGAAAAATTCTGGGCATGGTAAGTAAGCAAAGACAAAATACTGTATCCTACTACTACTACTATTATTATTATTATTATTATTATTATTATTATCTCGTCTAGGCTACTTCTAACAGGTAATTAAAATCCAAATCATGATATGCTCATAATTATTCTGCATTTCTTTCAGACGTCTGCTTTATCAGCTTATTATTGATCTTTACAGAAATTGAGGTAAGAAGAGAATTATCTTCAGACCTGAAGTAGGACATGGCTGTGAAGGAAAAAAAAACAAAAAAAACCAAAAAAAGAAAATGATAAAAAATTAAAAAGAAAAGAAATATTGGCATAGATTTGGGGAGGGAATTTCATCCTTTTCTTTCATCCTCTAAATACGCAAAAGCTTTCCTATTTTAAGAAAATCCAGCATTTTTTGTAGATTATTTTATATTTTATTAGGAAGTTGAAAAAATTATAAAAGCCTAAGACAGATAGATACACACACACACATATATAAATAAAGATAAATATAGATAACTATTAAAAAAAGAAGAAAAGGGCTTCTGAAGTGCAGCATAGAATCCTTCAGAAGGTAACTGATCTGAAACAGAAACCCCCTTTCCAGGGGAGACTCCATCTACATCCCAAACACAAGCCCAAGTCTGCAGCACAATCAGCAGCAGCTGCATGCTGTTACTGAGGTATGAAATCCCTTTCTCTGTTCTTCACATAGCACTTTAAGACTAGCTGACAAACGGGGTCTTAAAGTCCGTTTCCCATTCACCATTCCTGTGGTTATAAATGTAATATATTTGACTGGTTGAGAGTTATGGATGCAGGGGTTGCTGGGGTGCACAGGGGCTCTGCTGCCCCTACCAATGCCCAGGTGGCTGAGTCCCAATCCCTGGATCTCCTTAAAGGACATGTAGATGTGGCATTTAGGGACATGATTTGGTGGTGGATTTGGTAGTGATAGTGTTAGGTTTATGACTGAACAAATGACCTTAAGGGTCTTTTCCAACCTAAATGGTTCTGATTCTATACTTCTGATATGAGCTCTCTGAACAGAGAATACCAGCTTGCTCTGAAACCATCTGCTCTAACATAGAGAAATGAAAAAAACTATTCCCATATCTCTAATCCTGGGAATTCATTTCATAGTTTCCTATGGTTTTATGCCTCAATGTTTGTTGGTTTTTTTTGTTTTAATTTTGCAAAGGACAGTTCCTCGAGTCATCCATCCACTGATCCCAGTTACTCACAAATTTTCTTAGGCCGTACCTGTCCTTCATTCCTTTCAAGCTGCACTGCCATGGTTTCCAGAGATGGCTCTGTTTGTAATAAAGATATATATACTCAAGCATGGAAAGCAGGCATGGCCCCCTCAAAAGATTGAGTGAGTGTTTATTTGATGGTCATATGCTAAAGGGTATGGAGGGAACAACCAAGTGAAAATGCAAGAGAGCAGAAATTTTGAACATGGAACTATGAACTAAAGTCTGGCTGATGGCAGATCTTCCTTTTCAGGGCTTAATCTGGTTTACGTGAAGAGAGAGAAATCAAAAATCAAATAAACCTAATAGCTCATTCCAAATTCCCAGGTTACTTTTTAGAAAGGCTTAAAGTATTTTCTTTAGAATATATTTTGCAGGAGCTGAAAGAGTTCTGCATTTGGAAAGGGGTCTCAGCTGTTTTTCACCCAACCTAAGCAGTTGTCCAGAATTCCCTTGCTGTAGCTGGATCTAAAAGTCACCTCTGATGTGTTTCTAGGCAATAGAATTACTTATGAAGTTTCTGAAAATCTGAAATATAGACTATCCCAAATTACCTAAGAAGCAAAGGTAATAAATGAAAAGCAGCATGAAAGTGTTGAGGTGTTTTTGTTAAACAGATTTGCTTTTGTGGACAACTCTTCAGACTCATAGAATCAGAATACCTTAAGCTGGAAGTGGCCCATAAGGATCATTGAGTCCAAGCCTCAGCTCCTCGCAGGACTGCCCAACACTAAACAGGATCATGAAGAGTATTCTCTAGATTCTCATTGGACACTGACAGGTTTAGTGCTGCAGCCACTCCTTTTGGGAGCCTGTGATCAAGCACCTTCTGGGTGAAGGATCTTCTCCTAATGTCCAGGCTGAGCTCCTCCTGATGTAGATTCACTCCATTTCCATGTGTCCTCTTGCTGATCACCAGGAAGAGAAGATCAGCACCCCTCTGCTGGCTCCCCACCACCAGGAAGCTGTAATTGCAATGAGGAACCACTCAGCCTTTAGTTCTGCTTATTACTGTGTGCCACTGTAGTAGCATGGCAGTCCCAAAGCAAGACTTCAGTGTAGTCTTGTACTAACATTTCAAATCTCACTGCTGCCTGTCATGCTGTTTCAAATTCCATGTACTGCACATCCGTGGGGGTTTTTTGCATTTGTTGTTGAGCAGATGAAAAAGAATTCCAGATAGTTGAGGGTGGGATTATGGCCTTTGTAAGACTTGCTGTATAGTCAGAGCCTGCTCTTGCCTTATGTACAGTAGCTGAGTCTTGTCATTTCCATCTTGCCCTTGAAATGATCTCTAATGAAATGCAGCCGAATCTTATTCCCATAGGAGATTGATTATTGTGCATTTTCACACTCATTTAGCTCTTCCTTTTCTGTTAGAAGGGTATGAGCTGATTATTTGCACCACTGTCCACAGCCTTCTGCTTTCTCCATTAGGGACATTCTACAGCTTCTGCAAATTTCTTCATGAAAACAACTTCTTATTTGCTGAGATTATTATAAAATCATTGAGGAAAAAAAAAGTTGTTTCTCTCCTACAAATAAAGAAATTAGTAGAAATAAAATATCTAATATACTTTAAGTGAAAAAACAGTTGGCATATAACAGGCAGGAAAGGCAGAGAAAAACAGTGATGATGGACAGTGTGGGAAAAGGAATAGAAAAAAAAATAAGGAAAAGGGAGGAGGGGGAATGGAAAGCAAAAGGCATCTCAATCTTATAATGAAATTAAAATCAAGTTGCTGTTAATACAACTTCTTTGTATTCTGCCTCTTGTCATTGAACTGTTAATATGACTTTGACTTGATAAGGAAATCTGGAGAAAGAACATTCACAGCAAATGAAATAGTGAAGCCGTTTCTCCAATACAAGAAAATATATCTCTTTAAAGGGAAAGGAGGCAGGAAACATTGGGGAGGAAAGAGAATTTAAGGGTCTTGGGCTCTAGTTGTGAAATCAGTTGTAGAAAAAGACTGAATGCCTGATGAAACAGCGCCTAAATTACCTACACTCTTGATTTTGCAACATAAGCACCCCAGGACATGCATCCTGAAGCACATCAACTCTGTTTAAATCTTCATATCCTTATAATCTGCAATTTCATCATTTAGGTAGTTCCACAAAAATTTACTGTGCATTATGAACAGGAAAACTTACCGGTGCCTTGTCCATGGAGACTGAACCATGTCATCCTGAAAATTCAAGTAGATTTTTTTTTTGTATAATTAGATTATGTAAAATACTATTGAATATACAATTTATGACTGTTTATTGGCTAGCTTGACAGTAGGTATGTATGGATATTGTTCTATATAGAGGGTGTTTCATTCCTACTCAAGACTGGAATCTCCCTCAGTGTTCTATATAGTTCCAGAAGTCTTCTTTCAAAGCAGGTATTGATGTTTTCCAGTCTCATTAGGGCCCTGCCATCTGCTGCCTTGATGACTTTGTAAAGAAGGCTGAGTGATTTGGGATACTTCTTGACAATATCAAAGATTTTCTTTTAACTTCCTTGTTCTGTGCTCTGCTTTATTGATGAATCCCTCTTGCTTTGCCTCATCAGTTGTATCTCCCAATCAAAGTCTCCACATGCCACTCATTCATTTTCTCTCTATGGTATTTCCTTGATTTCAGTGCTTGTCTCTCATTCACAATGCGTGATCCCTCATACATTATCCATGCTTATTCTACGTACCTTATTTTTGATCCTGGCATATGACAGCCTGTTTTCAGAATCATGTTTCTCTAATCTTTTCAGTACTGATGTTACTTGTTCTCTTTTTGATATCTCAGATCACTTATAAATGACGGCCCAATAGTTACAACATATTCATGCAAACATATTCTGACAAGTTTTTATTGTAGATTATAACTTGTGCAGATGTAATATTGAAGTTGTAATTTCAGCAAGCTACAAAAGAACTGTACAACCATACATGTAACAACCAGTTTCACCTTAGAGTAAAATGGAATAATCCTATGGATTAATAGCATATATAGGCAAGTGCTGTTCCATATATAAACAAGTCCAGTTCCTGGGTTTGTTGGTTTGTTTGTTTGCTTGGTTTTTTGTTTGCTTTAATTTTAAGTGGAAGATGGATAAAAGCTAGGGGGAAACACAAAATGACAATAGACCCATTTCTTTAAATCACAGATGAGTTCTCGTTTTTTGTATATTTGCATTTCAATCAAAAGGGTTTTACATAGTTAGCTATTATTTATACTATGTCTATTGTACACATAAATATTCTAACGGATACTTTTCTGTAAGGGAGGAAAAAGAGGGAAAAAACCTATGTGAAGTCTTCAACTAAAAGACCCATACAGCTTTATATATTACCTAAAACTTTAAATGCAGTTTAAAACAAAATATTTGAGATATTTTACTGTCTTAAGATTTTATCCTCCATTTTCCTGATACACTAAATGATAAAAACTATCAGAAGACAACGCATAAGAGAACAGAAACAATGATCAAAGAACCCGAAAACATTTTTTCTGAAAGATAGCAAGAATTAGGATTTTGTTATTTGAGAACCGGACACACAAGAGAAGTATGACAGGTCTTCAGAAGTGTGAAAACTTCCAGTGGGGACAAATGGGAAAAAAGTTTTATCTTTGTTCTTTTTAGACAAAGGCAAGAGGTAAGGATTTTAAATCACTTCAAAGAAGATCTACATTGGAGACTACAAAGAAAAACATCTTGCAACCAGAATCATTCAACATCACAGACAGAATCTTGGAAGGGTCCAGAATCTATATTACATAAATTTTTACATAAGACCAACATCTGTCAAGAAAGGTTTGGTTTATGTGATGATCTTCATTGTGGGGTCAAGAAAAAAAGAAGGTCATGGCAATATTTAATTCTGTAAATACAGTATAAGTAATTGACATCTCAATCTTCTGCTAAAACAACTGAATGTAATTAATTAAACAATAAATAGATTCAGATTCAATTACAAGCAAGCAAAACAAATGTGTTCAAGCAGAGAAGGTAACATGCCTGTCTTACCTGCTATGTTGCTGTATATAACCTTGAAATTCTGGAAATGAAAATTGCTTCCACAGAGCTAGCAGCAGATAACTGCAAGGATCAAGAGAAGATTTGTGGCAGGATTATCCATAATACGAAATGTGTAGGTAGTAATATGGTTCTTAGCTCTGGTACCAAAAGTGATCAAAGCAAGCTATCAGAAAAAGTAACTTCAGTGAAATATGAAACAGTCAATCCAGAAATGACAAATAATGAAGACCTCAAAAATCCCATAAAAATGGTAAGGAAAGAGATACTCAAAGGGATTCCAAAGGGATCTGTGGTATAAATTGTTATGTAACCAGCATCAGTATACTTGTTCTTGTACCATGTCAGAAAGTGATTGAAATGAATCAGAATTTTGAAATAGATTTGATTTATCAAGCTAATGAAATGGAAACCTAAAATGTCATTTGCTTTTGTAATATAATTGAAAACCATATTTATTAAAATGTCAGCATGTGCAAACAGCTATTAGTTTTGCTCTTTCTTAATATTTTTTCCCTCTACTCAGCTAAAAGGTAAATATTTGCCTTACATAATGCTATATGGATACTATTTGTTTCTTTATAACTGTGCTGAGAAAGAGTTGTCCTGTATCAGGCAAGGGTCCACTTAGTGTATCTTGCATTTTGTGATTACTAGGATTGGATGCTTGAGATTAGCATATAAAACATAGTCAAATACAAAGAAATGCCTTCCTTCCAGTATGCTTCCCTAATTTTCAGAAAAATTCTGTCTGAAAGAATTCCCAACACTTTTTTTTTACAAGACTTTCATGGATTTTTCTTTCAATAATTTGCACAATTAATTTTTGAAACTAAGCTATGGTACCAAGAATATACTGTGACAAAATGTTTCACAGTGTAATTGAGTGACGCTGACTTTTTTTTTAATGGCTACCTGACAATTTTATACAAATCATCTCCATCCCCTTCATCTCTGTTGGGAAAACAGTGACTAAATAATTTCCTAAATAGACTCTTCATGGCTCTAATTTCTTTCCTCTAGTCATATCATATTTCTAGTCATTTCTTCCCAGACTAAGACTTTCCAGACTCAGTTTAATATTCCCTGCTGTAAAAATACAGGATTCCCTGTCTTTGATCATCCTCTTCACTCTTCACTTTATTTTTTTCAATCTACTGTTTCATTTTTTGAGATGTGAGAATTGCAGGTATTCCTGAGATGTGGGATCACCACAGAATTACACATTCTCTTTAAAATAACTGCAGACTTCTAGTAGGAAAGCAGCTCTGTGCCAGTGTAGAAAGGTTGTTCAAGAACACATGATTAGGTCTTGCTATGCAGACACTTTTAAAGTTAAAGAATAAATCAAAATTTAAAGTATTTAGACCTGTAATATCAGTTACCCATAAAAAAATTTTACAAAAGCTATCAGAATGTGAAAACAGATTGCATTTCTTGAGGCACTAATGCTTCTTAATTCAAATCACACACAAAATATAAATTATTAATTTTCTCTCCTACTACTCCCCATTATGTCTCCATCCTTCCAAAATGAGTGAGCATCTACTTCCAGCTATTATCTATATACTACTGTAAATATTCTTGACCTTCTTGCTCAGGAAAACTGCAGCAAATCTACTTTGAAATCACATGCTATTAAACAGAAGCAACAATATGTATGCCTGGGAAAAGAGGAGTAAAGAGAGAAAAAAACCCAACCCTTCTCTGTTTTTTTTAGGCTTTGGAAAAAGTTGTTTGAGTTTTAGCTGAAAGCATCTCTTGTTATCAGGTTTTCCAGACATTTCTCAAACCTAAGTTTCAGTTTCTGGTTTTCTTTATATTAAATTGCACCAACTTTTTGCTTAGAAGACTGTCTCTCTTCGCCTGAGTTTGCATGGCTGCTCACTTCTGGCAAAAGATTCTCTAGGAGCAGCCCTATTTATCTGAAATAGCTCTGTATATATCCTCTCTCTTTTGCCAATTTTGTATGTTCATTTTTCTCTTAATGTTTTGTTCTCTGTTTCTGGTAATCTTCACTCCTCATATTTTTAGAAAATTCAGCTATGTCACAGTGAAGTCTCCTCTTCTTAAATAAGGAAAAAAAAAGATGAACTTCTTTAATCTTGCTTCATAACCAGTATTAATTTATCTTATTTCACTTGCATTTCTCTAAAGCAATTGTAGCCACTCTTTTTCTTCTTAAGTGCAGATGCAAATTAGGATAAAGGCAGTAGGGATTTTTCCTCCTCACTTTTTATTCCTAGCAATTTGCATTAACTATATATCCCTACTTTTCTCCTTCCATGACTCAGAACGAAACATATACTATATCTTAAATTAGAAAAATGTAATCTCTAACAGCCTAAGTACAGTACTTAAAAGTCCTTAATCCCTGCTTTTACATTCCCTATAGCAGTTTTTCCCTCAACAGAGTTTCATCTGACAACTTGGATATCTGGCTGTTAAATATCCTTTCCAAAAGCACTCATGCTTTTCTAGTCAAACTTTTAGCCAAAGTTTCCAGTGATAGCCTGCACAGCATTCAGATTTTATTTAGATGATGGTGATTTCTTCCCTTTTCTTACTTGCTTAGTTTTTCACTTATATCAAAACTCACAGGTGTCTTACAAACTTTTTCACCATTAGCAATGTATCAAGCAGGCATGCACAACAAATGTCTGTAAAATATTGCTTGAGACCACTCCATGTTCAATAAGGAAAAATTTAGTTGCATTCATTTGTTAAATAAAAGGTTTCAAATTAATATTTTTTTCACTTAAAAAAAAAAAATGAAGCTGGGGAAAATTTTGAGTTACTTTTCTGGCAATTTGAAGTAATTTCTTTGATCATACAGTTTAGATATGCTTTTTAAAAATAGTTCGTTTTATTGGGGTAACAGCTTACCACTCACCCATTGTCACTTCTCTACACCACAAATTTTAAATTTAAGAATTCAAGAAAATCAAAGAAATGCTGACCTATTTTCCCTCTGGAAATAATTATTAAAGCAAATGAGATTTGCTTGTTTCAAAGGAGTAATTTTGATTTTTTTCCTCATTTTTAAAATATTTAAATATTTAAAATATCAAACTATAAGCTCAAAGTTCTAAATAACAGCTTTTTCCTGTGAAGACAGCTTGAATTTTATTTTTTATAAGCTTACACTAAGCAGTTAAATATCAATGGGCAAAGGAAAAAAGTCATAATTAAAGAAGCACTTTAAACTACATGACCAAGGCATTTGATATGCGTTTAACTAAATGTTATTAGCTTATGGAAAATTAGGAGGTTTTAACTAGTTCCCTGGTTTGGAAAAAATGTATTTTTTATTACCTCTCTCCCCCAGACATGAATAGGCTAGGTAGAAACTTAGGGTGTTTTAGCTATCTATATTCAGGAAAGGTTTTGCCAAGGGAACTATTTTAAAGTTAGCCTTCCTAATTAAGCCTGAGTCAGGGAGGAACAGCCCTTTGAGTCTTGTGCTATTATTAAACTATTGGGTATCAGCAGTATGTCCCTTGTAGGCATCACAGACCAGGTGATTTTCTTCCTCTTGTACTCTCTGTTCCCCCTTGTCCCTTGAACAAGTGTTTATCACTTTCACCCTGTTGTGATCTGGGTCAGTTCAGCAGCTGTTTGCAGAGCTCAGGGTGTAATACACAGCAATCGTTGCATTAACATACGTTATTCTTACCATTATTGTCGTACTTTGGTTTTGTTGGAAAATATCTCCAACAGAAACAGCCGGCAAATATGATACAAAATAACTTGCAAACCTTCTTGTTTTCAACTGCACATACTTTTTAAAAATGTTTAAATCTTCAAAGGGTAGATGTGCAATAAATAGACAGGCCGCCATTCCCATTTCATTTTTTTAAAATTCAATTAGAAATATTTGAAAATAAAAAGTTAAAAAATCTGAAATTTTACCCTGGAACATGTTGCCCAGAGAGAAGATTCTTTCAGTGAAGTTCCTATACAGCTTAGAAGAAACAGATTGGAAAAACCTTGCATGCCAAGCCTATACAATATTTCACTTCTTTTTCAATTAAAGTAGTTCCGTTTTTGCACAAGTCAGCATCTAATGCGCAAAGTCCTAGAGAAACTGAATAAATATACAACTTTCCCTATAAATCTTGCGATGGTACGAAGTGTTGGGGAGTCCTTTTGAGATGTAAACATGAACTTACTTAGACTTACAGCTGCCTCACCCCACAACTTTATCTACATTAAACATATCTCATGGGGTATTAGATCTGCTCTTAATTCAGTGCATACCTGTCACACTCGTAGAAATTCTCATTCTGATTAGATCATCTACACTAGACAAAGCCAGAAATCAAAATCACCCTTTCTGTAGTTTATTACTGCAGTTTTGTTGGCAAGCCAAGAGAAGCTGTCCACTTTTGTAGCAGCAAATATTCATTTAATTTGGGAAAACTGCCAAAAAATAATAGAAATTGTAATAATAATGGCGATGATAATTATGGATAGCATTATTCAAAGTGCCATAAAAATAATGTTACAAAAGGCCTACCTCATAAGAAGGAAAAATTAATTTTAGAATTTCTACCAAAAAATCCCAGCATAAACAAAGCAGTCTTTAAGTGACATGAAGCTTCTGCTTGTGCATGATCCCTCCATCCATTACACAAGCCCAGATCCACTGTCACCAGTAGCAGAATAGCCTTCTTTTAAGCTGATGCACTGGAAGAGAGAATCAAGCCTTTGCCACAATCCTCACTGAATTGCCATTAGTAATATTATTCCCAGTAATGCCTGATATAATCTCCTTGGCTAAGTAATTATTTTCTGTTTTTCTTAGCAAGATACTATTAGATATTTTGCTTTTGATAAAGGCCATGCGAGAATGGGGCCCTGAGCAAATTGATCTAGTGGGTGGCATGTCTTCCCATGACATGGGGATTGGAACTAGATGGATTTTGGGGGTCTCTTCCAACCCAAATCATTCCATGATCCTATGATGATCCTGAGCTTTTTAACATCAACAGCCAAAGTCTGTTGGCTCTGACTGCACTGAGTCAAAGCCAGTGCTAAAGGGTTTGGGTTGCTTGCTCTGTAATGATTTTCCAGCAATTTATAAAGCTAGTAGGTGCAGTAAATTTACGCCACCAAATAAGCTTATGCTAAGTACCCAACCCATCTGCAACCTGACAAATATCACAGATCACCTCATGCCAATTTTCCTTCCAGTTGTCATTCCTCTCCCAAGCAGGACCGATGGTGTTGCACAGCCCTGCCGTGACGCCTGGCTGAAGAGCATCTCAATCTGCAGCATACATGGGACACAAGCACCCTGAACCTTGGGCTGAAACTCTCCACGGGAGCTGTATTCCAAAAGAGACAGTTTTTGAAATGAAACAAAATATTTCTTGTATTCACTGATCTGAAGTGTGCAGTATTTCACATTGTAGTTCTTTCAACTAATACACAGTTCAGCAGCAAGTTTAAATGGTATTGTGATGAAGATAATTTCAGGGCTCCTAGTTCTATTTCTGGTGTCTAATTGAGTATATTTTTAACTTTCAATTTAGCTTAATAGGAACTAATTAGTGAAATTTAATCAGATGCCTACTAACAATTTCTGATTGACTGTTTGTTCCTGAAGTCTTATTTTGTGTCACTGGAATCTTAGTGAGAAAGCAAGTGACCCTGAAATAGATGGGACTATTTGAGCTTCCAGGTACTATTCTGTATCACTAAAGCCTTAAATAAACTAATATGATCACAGGAACATAAAATATCATAATAAAAATTCTGGCCTGACAAAAATACATCTCAAAAAATATGGCTGATAATGTTTTCTTCTATTTCACTGTGGTTCTGACCAAAGATGTACATATTGTTTGAGTTACCTCTCTCTCTTTTTTTCATAGAACTCTGACTCTAAGTTACTGCTGCAGAAAAGGCCATTTTCTTCTATTTTATTACAAGTGCTATATCCTCAATAGAGTATAATTTCAAAAGGCTTCAGAGAGTCAATATATTCTCCATATAGTATGTTGGGTTTTTTCACAGACTGTTTTTGGAGTGACAAAAAAAATAGTAAGTTAGTTCTAGGTGAGAAAAGAAAACAAACTTCTGATCCTCTTTATCATCAGCATCTAACAACTACTTTTAATTTAATATTTTTTCTGTTTGTTTGGGTTTTCATTGGTTTTTTTTTTCTTCATGGTGTCTTTCATTTCTTCTAATCTGTATATGAATACAGCTAACGTGCGGATGTCTTTCACCAGCTTCTGCTTCTTCCTCTTGAGGTGCTCAGAAGATGCTGCAGCTCACTGCTTCGTGGTTAATGGGCACCTCTTCAGGTGTCTGTAACTGTGTTCTCTGCTCCACTGGGAGCTCATGGTCACTCTTAGTAAGTCAGCAGTGGGGGAACTTAAGCCAACAAAAATTCAGGAAAATCATAGATTAGGGGCATTATTTTGTGTTTCATGTTGCTCCCTCAGCAGTGCAATACTAAGAATCTATCCAATTTTTTATTTCTTATATTGTAGCTACCAAAAATTCCATACCTATAAGGACAATAAAATTGTTAAATAATATTATATTCTGTATGTGCTGTTTGGAAAAAAGAATCTTTTCTAATAGACATTCTGCACTGCAAAACAGGTTTACTTTAAGGTTGTCTGATGTATTCTAGGAAAAAGCCACAAACATTAATTCCCAGATTAATTCCAGATTAATACCCAGAGTCTCAGGAACATTGCTGCATTTCTAGATACATGACTAGACTTGCAATCCCAGCTGTTAGCCTGTGTTGTAACTGAATTTCTCTTTTTAAGTGATTCAATCTGACTCAGACTGGTGTCCAGCAGCTTGGAAAGGCTGTTAATGTGATGTGACAAACTTGACATTAGCTGCCTTGGTTAAGGCCAAGAAACAAATCACACAGAGCTTAACAGATCAGAGCTAGCACCTTGCATTTTACATAGAAATGAACTGAAAAAAGTAGAGATTCTGGCTAAATGAAACTGATGCTTCCTGGATGGGCAAATGTGTTATGAAGAGTTTTGTTGTTTTTACCGTGTCTGCAGTAAATTCAGCGCCGTGCAGTCACGCAGTACAGCACTCTCAATGACTTGGAGGCTTCCTTTGAAAGCTGCATTTGACAGAAAACGTGATAAATGCCAGGAAAAATGGAGATTTAATTAAGCCTTTGGGCACTAATGACAATGAATTTCTGGAAGACGTTTAATTCCATTGGCATATCCAAATTTACTCCTTCCCTTTACTGTATGTAAAATTTTATTTAGCTATACTCTGCTGACCAGAGGTTTTAAGCCCCATCATGGCTTGGTAGGTGACAGGCTCACAGCTGAAATCCAAGAGAGATGCAGACATGGGCATTTGGCATAATGCAATTTGGCAGCCTGCCTTCAGCCATCAGTCAGCAGACACTGAGTGAAAAACTGAAGGGAAAACATGTTCTGGTGAATAACATGTGAGAGATGATCATAGGCCATGAATTGCACAGGACACTCATCTCGAGATCTTCCCAAGGAGGGGAAGGGAGAACCACTCCACCAGGCTTCAAACCTCCCTGCCTGTCCCTTGCCACAGACTGACTCTCTCAGCCAGGCAGGCTCAGGGCACGCACTACTCGCTCCAGCCCCATGGGTTAAATGTGAAAACAAAGATAAGTGATATCATGACATCATTACTTTTTTTTTTTTTTTAATAATTTTTAAAACAGGACAAGAAGAATAATATTTAGATGGTTAGAAACTGAAAGTCTTTCCATTTTATCCTGACATGATACTCTGTAGGGATGCACTTGGGTCATAAAACCTGTGAGAGCTAAAAATAATGGATCTGGGTGGTAAATTAGAAAGCTAGAAAATGTTCTGGTATTTCTAATTGTTCTTTATTCTTACTCTGGTAGACAAAAACAGTGACAGGAGTCCTTGACCTGCCGGTTTCATTCGTTGTCTATGCCACTATTATAGCAGAGGTGAAATAGACTAGACTATAGTACTGTGGCTTATCTATTTTGTTTCAATGTCTGGATGCCCAAATAAGCATATATGACAAACTGAGCAGAGGTGTAAGTGCTAGAAGAGTGGTGAAGAGGTATATCTTACAATTGAATTTTTGTTTGTCTCATGGAATTCTGAATATTTCTTTCTATTTCTTGAGGCAGGTATTGTCTGCAACAGTATGATGTAAGTAAATTAAACTGGAGGCCTTGAGTTCTACAGATTGGGGCTGAGGGCAAGAGTGTAGGTGTCCAAAAATCATCATGTGACGTAACACCTAAGGCATGGACTCAGACTGCCAGCGAATCTGAGAAGTTTATTCAAAGAAATGAGCTGGTTTTATACACTTCTTCAAGACACAGTATTTCCTTATATGGTATTTTTCACTAAGCGACCTATCACACGTTGCCACATCAGCAGTACACTTTCTCAATGTCCCTACTGGGGGTGATCACACGCTGCCCCACCCATCCGGCACCTTCTCCCAAGGTCAGGCGGAGACAAGCTTCCTTGTGCTGCCATGGCCTTCTGCAGGCACATCCCGCAGCCCGCAGCTCAATTCCATCCTATCTCTCTCCATAATCATGTAACTTCTGAGGGGTTACTGGTGCTGGTTGAAAACCAGCAAGTCCAAAGCAGTGTGTGGCTTTGGATGTATGTCCAGCTGAGAGTCTCATCTGCCATGACACCATTTCAAAGTGAAAAGAGGAACAATTGCTGCTTTGGTCTGAACATACACTGATGAGTTGGCAAATGTGCACTTGCCAAATGCCCAGGGTCCTTCACAATCCTCAGGGATTCGTTAAGGGTAAATAAGAAAACCTCTGGAAGCCGAATCAGACATACTGGGAGTGTGATTTCTCACAAAACATTTGGCCACAAACTCTGCTCTGTAATTGCTTCATTTATTCATGAACAACTGCAGTCTAATTGTTTTGTCGTACGAAAAGGTTTGCTGACTTCAATGCTACCAGCAGAAGTGACAGAAGGGCTGGATCTCTCCTTTTCACTGTCTCATCAGCTACAGGCGTTTGTAACAGCAGCATCCTTCAAAACTAGTAAGTCATGTTTTGGCTAAAGCAATTAGGAATTTTATAAGCTATTACACGAGGATTCAGCATTCACCTCTAGGTCCCACCATTTTAAGAATGAAATATTGAAAACAACAGTGAACATGACAGCGTGGCTTTTCCTTGGCATAAGAAATAACACTGCTGTATCACATGCAGATGTTGAGATTGTTCTTTAATTCATAATTTAAAATCATACAGCTACTTTAAGCTGCAGGCAAGGATACTTCATTCATGCTAAATAAAGTGATCCTTCTTTATAAAAAACTATATTGACTCTGGCTATTGAAAAACGTGGATGTGAAAAATGTTTATACAAGAAAATAAAACAGGACAAACTGGAGCAATAGATCCATTTATCTGTTCCCAGGTCAAGGTGTAAAAAGGAAAGGAAAAAATATATATATTTTTTATTTTAACATATCATTGACATGTTCACAATATAAATCTACTATTAATGTTAACAATATCTGCACTTTTATTATATTCACATATATTTATAACAATGAAATGTTAGCTGTATATGCAATGTGTTGAATTTAACTCCTTAAGGAAAAAAACTTTTCCTTGAAAAGTGCTTTCATCAAAGAGGAGAATAGCAGGGAGAGAAAAAAGGATATGTTGGGTGATGAGAGTTCAAAAGGTAAAGCTGATAATCTTGCTTATTATACCAGTAGGAAAGAAAGTCCTTTAAAGAGTATAATCAGCATTGATGCATCTCACCAGATTTTTGGTGGAAAACCATTGTGAAAGTGCAATTTGCAACTTGTTTGCTCTCCTATGCAGAAATAAATTTCAAAAATAATTTACTTCAAACTGGCCTTTATTATAGTAGATTTAAATGACTTCACGAGAAATCTTTTTGATAGGTTGTGGGGGATTTTTAGTAAAAACTATGACTTGTCAAAGGGACTGAAAAAATAATTACATTAAATGCCACTCCATGTAGCTACTAATAAAGACTCCCAATGTTACCTTTAAACTGTGTCAAAAATTCACAAATTCAAAGATCTAGCTCAATGCTAATTTTGACATAAAGTTCCAGAACATGTTTTACTGTATTGTATTCTGTTATTTACAATGATAAGCTATTTCCTTCACCTAAACTATATAGGAGTGATTTTTAGAAAGTATTATAGGTATTAAAGATTGTAAGACAATTTCAAATATTTGTAAATACTCATTTCCAACACGATTAAATATTACTTACTTATATGAACCGTATATTGTATGTTGAAACCAGTGGTAAGAAAGCTAATAAGGAAATGGGTCACTTCTTCCACCTGACTAAGTCAAAGATGTTGAAGAGCTATTGCAAGCCAGAAGCTGAGTTGCTCTGAGTTTGTGTTTTGGAAATTATTGGAAAAAAAATATGAAAAAGCCTATAGGTAAGTCCTTAAGGTCTCTTTTTTTTGGTTGGTTATGGATTTATTTCCTAAATAGTTATTCTGCATGAATTCATTTACACAGTCCACAAGAACCTGCCCATCTCTGAATATTCCTTTCACACAACAATTACATTCTTCTGTGTATATATATTTATGCTGATTTTCCTGTCACTGAATTGCTCTAAACTGGTAGGTAGTTATTGGCACCCTCTTTCCAAACTGTGGAGCCAGGTCCCTCTGACCTTGTGATGGAATCAAGTCTACCCATGCAATAGCTCTCACCAAAAGGTGCGAAGAACTCCAGCTAATGTAAGACATTTTATGTAGTTTCCACCTTTTTAATAAATTGTAGGCCTAAACTGCATCAGTGAGTGCCAACAAGTATTTGGAATTTGGTTCCAGTAATCAAGTCTATGACCATTCTAATCTTTTGTCCTGAAGTACCCTTCTAAAGCAAATACCTTAATTAAGAGTCCAGGAAGAGGACAGAAAATTCTACTTAATTTCTTCTTCCCATGATCACAGTGGAAGTCAGCACAGCCTGTGGTGATTGTTTTGCAAGACATGCTCATGAGATACAACCCTGTGCACACAGTTCTCTATCATTTCACTTTTTCAAGCGAAATTGAGGAGATTCTTCATCTTTATAGGCTTTTTTTGCAGGAAATGCAGCCAACTCTGTGAAATTTCCCATGACTACTCCCATGGACTTGACCCAGAGGGTATCCTTCAGAGAAGCAGAGGGACCTCGCAGTTTCTCTGGTCCCATGTGATGTAAAAACTCTTAGCCGTGGCTTGGCACAGCATGCTTTGTTCAATATGGGACAAGGAAGCCTTGCTGACCGCCTTAGGGTAAATTTCTTGCCAGCTTAGAGAGCTATATAACAGCGTCATTTTGTTGCTCTCACATTGCTCTATTTTCTTTCTCAAATGTCCACCTGGGCTGCCTTGCTAACATGTGTTAGACAGACTGTTTTTGTTTTCTTTACAAAAGGCGGCATTTGGCAAGACGTCCAGTGGTTTTTGCAGACATCCTGGAATGAAAGCTTACTTTTTGTATGTACATGACATATGCCGTGGAGACAACTCC
Source organism: Eulacestoma nigropectus (assembly GCA_013397775.1). Lineage (NCBI taxonomy): Eukaryota > Metazoa > Chordata > Aves > Passeriformes > Eulacestoma > Eulacestoma nigropectus. The sequence goes on along the minus strand of VZTE01000432.1, from coordinate 123,128 downwards.
TCTTCTTGCTGCATCTCTTTGCTTCTGTGGTATTTTCACTTAGATAATCACAAAATAAAAGGAACACTGCTGCGTTGTTTTAGAAAGCTAGTTATGAAAGTTGACTGTCCATATTCTCAGTGCAGCTAAAATTTATTTTGTGAGTTCTCTACATATACTTGGTGATATGTGAGATTAATGCTGCTACAAAAATAGGACACTCTGAGATTAAAAAAAAGCCTGAAAGCATTTTTTTTTCACATTTTATATGACTGTTTTAACACTTATGCTTTTCTTTCTTTCCCATTTGAAGTTTTCCCTGTTGTCTCCAGAATAGATGGAGCAGAAATAAGCATGGAGGAGAATTGTGGACAACACTTAATTTTTTCATTACTGTTTTTAGGACAAATCATTCTTAAAAAAGAGAGTATATTTAATTCCACATACTTAAAAGAAAATGACACAATATTTTCAGAGAACAGCATTACTAAGAGTAAACTGTATGCACAAATTTTATTACCAAAGCCATCTTTCATACTTTACTTCTCATATATATTTATACACATGGGTATAACCTGAGTAAATTATAATTGAGTAAAATATATATATATATGCACACTATTGAATATATCTCTGTGGATCTTCAAATTGCAAAAAAAAAATCCTATCAATGGTTTTTTGGGGCTTTAAAATGCTCTGTTTTGCCACAAAAATCATCAATAACATTTCAAACACAGAGAAGTTAATGAATTTTAAATAAATTTGAAAGAGACTCAGTTGAGTCACAGCATGTGGTGTCATACTGGAAACATGTTCTCAGACTTTGGCCTCTTACAAGACTGCTTGGAAAAGTCCTGTGCAAGAAAGCTGTAACATAATTAAAGATCACCTCCTCCATTTTCAATAGAAGTCCATGCTAACAAATATGAAATTAGGCAAAAATGCCAGAAGGCCTTTTCAAATGGACAGAACTCATAACCAAACTCAGAGACAAGAAGAAACCGTAGAAAGGGAGGAGGCAAGGATAGGGGACATGGGAGAAACACAGAAACATTACCTGAGCATGCAGGGATGATGTTAGAAAAATTAAAGCCCAAGGGAAATTAAATATGGCCGGGGATGTCAATGCCAAAAAGGAGACCTTCTACCTGTACATTGGTGAAAAAGGGAGACTGGGGAAAATGTGAGCCCATTGTTTAACAAGATGCAGTAACTTGCTACACAGAATACAGGAAAGTCTGGTTTACCTTAAAAGTCAGATCATCTACCAGGGATCTCAGGTCCCAGAGACTATAGCAAAGACAGTAGCAATGAAAATTTATGTTTAGTAAAAGAGGATGAGGTCAGGGAATGCTTAAGCGAACTGGACGTACACAAATCCATGGGCCCTGATGGGGTGCACTTAGCTGTGTGGATGGAGCTCGCACAGACCACTGTAAGGCCACCACTGATAATCTTTGCTCAGTTATGCTTATCATTTCACTCAGCATGCAATATGAAACTAAGGTGCAAAATAGGATGGTGTCACACAGGCAGGCACAGCTCGTGCTGTGAGGCCTGCACTGAGGATGGGAGCTGGTGGCCCTCACGCTGAATGAAACCTTCCATTCCGAAGAGTGTGGGCTGAGCTACTCATGACGAGTTCTCCCAGCACTCAGTGTAACCCACTACCCAGCAGGACTCATACAGCCCTTACTGCATCTCAGGTTTAAATGCATGTTTGCTACCAAGTTTCTTTTGCTGTTCTTTAATCAGGAAAGTAGAGTCTAAAACCAGTGTACTACCTTAAAATGAGCAAAGCTAGAGAAACCATAAAAAGGCTTCAAAAACAAAAGGAATTATTTTTTGAAGATTTCAGGGAGGTTTGTAAGAACTGCATAGAGCTTCTGTTAGTAAATGTCATAATAAAGGTTCATTGATTAAAAGAAATTGGTTCTATTGCTCATAATAGCATCTCATTGATTGAAAAGCATTGGCTGGAATGGTTTCCTCCAAAGCAGCATCTGTTATGTATTAACCTCTCAGTCTTCAGTATCAAGGGATATGAATTTCTTGCTCAAACTACTGGTCAGATGACCCATCCATGACATTTAATAAATTGCAACTCTGCACATAGATTCAGGATTTCATAAAAACAGGGAAAAACACATTATAAAGAAGGCACAGTTTTCATGATGCATGGTAGAACTGCATTCTTTATGTTAAAAAAACCAAAATTGTCTAAGCTCAGAGTGTAAATTCTGTGTTTTTAAATGCATGAAACAAATTTTAAGATAATCATCTGGCCTTTAATGGCAAACAGCAGTGTAATGATTTAACATTGAATGAAAGAAAATCTGTCATGTCTAGTTTGTTAGCAAAAATGATACAAGGACAAGGCGGCTTTGATTTTCATCTTTAGTTGAAATTAATGTAGCTACCTATCACACATTAGCCATAGCACGTGTACCTTATTATAGGAATATATTTACAATTTTCTCTACTTTCTTTTGCTATTATTTAAAAAAATGTTTTAAAAGTGCTGCAGTTTATTATTATTATCAGATTTCATGAGTGAAAATTTATCTCATAAAACCACAATAAGGATAGTTTTATTAAAGAGATTTGATTGTTTTCAGTTAATCTCTAAAATATGTTTTATACATTCGTTTTTCATTCTGCATGGGAGCTACTTGCACATCTTATATTGGGATCTAAACTATCTGTACTGGAAATGAAATACTGTGTGAAGAGGAAGGTATTATTATTAAAAGTTTATTTATTTTCTTATCTAATGAGACAGTTAAAAACAGTTCACTGACTGTCCTGCTGTACAGTTGTGGCATAAACAATAATTTAACTCTTAAAGGTTTTTGTATTTGTCACTTTACAGTACAATATCTGACACAAAACTATGTATGAAACTATTTGATAAAATAGTTTATTAAAAATTAAGTCTTAAGAGGTCTTACAGTGCTTCCAGTTCAGGAGTTAAATGTAGTCTTACTTTAATAATGGTAAACAGTATACAGAGAGATAGGTTTTAAGCAGCTCACAGATCAGTAGTGTTTGTCACACAAGAAGGAAAACCAACACTGTGCTGTTAATGTGCTTTGGTGCCAATTTCGTGGCTAACACTACCAGTGTGGACTATAAGTAAAACCAGGAAAAACTAAGAAGAAGAAAAGGAGTATCTAAACCCAATAGTACATAGCAAATTTGAGAATATAAAAAATTAAAAGGATGCTGAATAAGGAAGTGGGAGGCTTAAAAACAGTGAAGGACTGATATATCCTCAAGGAGGGTCAGTCAGCGCAACTTCTGGTCAAGCACATTATCTGTGTGCAGCATAGCACAGAAACAGATAATACCCAGCAGCGTATCCAAGGTTCTAGATGGGAGCACCAGGGTGCTGAGCTCTTATAAAATCCTAAAGTATAAAGTCCAGATAGGCAGTAGTATTTATATTCTTAAAGTGAGATGTAGGCCGCTAAATCTAATAGTATCATCCTGACCCCAGTGCTCAAATATAAGTTAATGATAGCCATCCAAACTCATCAGTGCCCACTTTATGCATGAAAACTTCATGAGTGCTCAGGGTTGTTCTCTGTACCTAAAATTGTCTCTTGAAAACTCTGAAAAATGTGATCATTGCATTGGGTTAATAAGCACACAGAAATTACAAATTTCTCTTACAAAGTCCTCTAAGGAGTCCCAGCGTTGAGCTGAGAGACACCTACCACAAATCTGAAGATTCGAGTTCCTCAACAAAAGTAATTGCAGTGGCTACATATAGTGGCTATATATATATAAATATCTATATCTATCTATCTATCTATATATATATATATGGCTTTTATAAGACAGTGAAGAAGGAACAGACTTGGATAAAATGTTGTCACTTTCCATATTTTATAGCTGTACCAAGAGGAGCAACTGATTCTATCAGCCTCTGCTTTTTGAGGTTCAAGTCAACATACCTCAGCTGTGAGAAGAATATTACTAAAGCTACCAGCCTGTTGCATAGTCTGCATATAGGTCTGGCATGCCTATGTCTGTTTTACCTGTCACACCAGACTTTGTTCCACTATGCAGGATACATTTTATGATATCTTAGGCCATAAGAGCAGCAGAGATGTTTGTTTCTCTGTATGCTGCTTCTTCGTGTGTAGTTAGCTTGCTCCAAGAATAGTCATATCTCACAATGACAATTTCACTTAAAATGAGGAGACAATTTTTCGAAGACAAGATAGATTTGAAGCTTCCTCCTTTCCTTAATAACCTGTTAAGTACAGGTTATAAGAGATGTATTTTCACAGAGTTGTTTTCACTAATGCTTTGTCTTGGAGGTTGTGAGTATGTGAGGATGGCAAGTAAAACAGGGAGGGAGAGGCAATTTGTTCTGGCTAACACAATGACTCAAATTCTTTATTTAAACATTGATGAGAGCAGTTACTAAAAGCCTGAAAGAAATCATCTAGTCCACCCAATTTGCATTTTTTTAGTCACTATGTGGGAAAATAACATGCTTCCACAGAGTAAGTTGTAGGTGTCACTACCCTTACCACTACTGAATTCTTTTAGGAATAAAAATTGTATATGTGCCAGAATATGGAATCTAGAGAAGCATTTATGTTATTTCTAGTACCATAACCACACATACAAACCAGAGTTTTTACATATGCTATTATATATTAATAGATATATTTATGGATATAAGCTATAGTTATAATCCTGCCTGTCCAATTACTCCCTTTCAAGACAAGACATGACAGGCACATTCATCGTGGGATAGTGGTGGATATTTTTTCACGTACAAGAAAGAGAGATTCAATTTCTTGCAGAAGGAACACAGTTCCTACTTCTTGAGTGAATGCTATAAAGCCTGTATTATAAGGCAAAAGCTCAGTACTGTCTTTGATGAAGTGATGTATTGCTTGGATTTTCCAAAGGCATACTCACACTATTTAAAATGGACGTTCATAGAATCAGAGAAATCTGATGAAGGTTCATCCTAAAATGGATGAAAAGGATCTCTGGGTTCATCTAGTCACCTAGTCCTGCCTTATCTCCAAGAAAATCTATTGACAGGAGTAATCAATAGACTGATGACTGGCTTATCAAATGAAGAAAAGCTTGATGGATAGGGATTTTGCCACACCTCTGGATAAACTGTTCTAGTATGGAACTACCTTCCCAGGGAGAAGAGATGAGAACTATCAAGTATTCATCAAGAACCTCTCAATCATCATCATGTGATCACTACCACGTGTTTGGCCACTGTCACCACTGAGAAGAGATGAGAACTATCACCTTTCTAATTTCAAGTTCCCACAGGGTGTAATTACACACCTCCTTCCACAATTTCTACTAGGAGACCTTAGTCACCCAGCCACCCCTCCAAGGTTGTGTGCCCTATGACTTAGGCACTGGTCTTACTGAATCCATGGATGTTTACAATGAATCACAGACTCTGCTAAGGTGGAAGGGACCCAAAGGATCATTGAGTCCAACTCCTGGCCTTGCACAGGACCATCCCAAAGAGTCACACCATGTGCCCAAGAGTATTGTCCAAAGACTTCTTGAGCTCTATCAGGCTGGTGCTGTGACCACTTCCCTGGGGAGCTTATTCCAGTGCCCAGACCCCCTCTGGGGGAAGAACCTATTTCTAATATCCAACCTAAACCTCCCCTGACACAACTTCAGGCCATTCCCTTGGGTCCTGTCACAGGTCATAGAGAAGAAATAAGTACCTGCCCCTCCTCTTCACCTCATGAGGAAGTTGTAGACAACAATGAGGTCTCTCCTCAGTCTCTTCTTCTCCAGGCTGAACAGATCAAGTGCCCTCAGCTGCTCCTTACACGGCTTCCCCTCAAGGCCCTTCACCATCTTAGTGGCCCTCCTTTGGACACTCTCTCATAGTTTAATGTTTCTTACACTGCGGTGCCCAAAATTGCACACAATATTCAAGGTGAGACTTCACATAATAAACTCAGGATTGTGAAACACCTGTTTGAATATTACAATCACTTTGTACCTCTTAAGACAAATCTGTAGCAAACCTTAAGAAGTTTTGAGGGATCGGTTTGTGCTAAATTGACTGTAAACAAAATCTCCAAGCCTGAGATAATCAGATCACTTCTAGTTATAGAGCACTGCCAAAGAAGATTCCTCCAATTTCTGAACAGGAAGCACAGAGAAGCGAAGAAGAAATTAAATAACTCCAGGACAGTGGGCAGCCGTGAAGAAAACCAATCCTGGACTTGGGTACGTTTGCATCATGTGTTTCAGAAAGTTCAGGAAATTAATGAAGGCCCAGAGATTCTCATGGGGACACAAAAGGAATTATGCCAAATTTGCAGGTTGCTTTGGGAAGGGCCTTCCATGCACTGTGGTTTTTTACCAGAAATACAATTCCTAGACTTCAAGTTAGGAAACAAGTATTTAGACAAAAAAATTTTCTTGGTTAGAGTAGGCTCCAAATTTTGAATCACAAGTATTCTACGGTGAAATGCGAGAATTATGTGAACAAATCAGGTTGTTCAATACACACATTTACTACATGTGTGTTCGGTGGAAAAATAGAGACTTTCAAAATGTATTTTCTTCCTGCCAGTGAAAAAAAAAATCACTTGCTGAATATAAAACTTGAGCATTCCCTTAACTACAGGTCATCATTAAAAAGAAAAGAAGTCAAAAATGTAAAATTCAACTGCTGGATTATATACAACATCCCAAAGTAAGTTTTTCACATACTTAAATTATTTCTTTGTTACATGTTTTCACCTTGTTTCCAGACCGAATGTGTCATATATCAGCTTTCAACTTCTGTATCCTTTAGTACTCTCTTTTCTGCTAGATTAAAAATTAATCTACTATCTAAAATACTTTTCCTGTAGAATAGGATCAAGACAGCTCTTAATCTCTTAGATAAATTAAACAGATGCAGAGTTTCTGTATTTTGTAGCAGACTTTCCAGACCTTGAGCATTCTTGTAGGTCATTTCCTTACTGCATTCCAGTTTGTTAACATGTCTTTGAAGTGTGGATCCCAGAACAAAGAACTGTATTTCACTGACAACTTCATGACTGCACCATAATGGGCTATTGAGTGACATTCAGGTAATATCATTATGGGTATGAGATACATATTTAAGAAAAAAAAAGTAGAAGAATGGTGAAATTCATGCTGAGAACTTGATCAAAGGCTAAATTGTGTCTAGACTGCAATAGTTTGGGGGTGTAATAAAGACTTGGGTTTGCTGCTGTTGCTTTACAATTTAAACAATAAATAACACCTAGATTTAAAAAAATAGCTTAGAATCATTAACAACTGGCACATTTCAGGGACTTCTAATGTTCTACTGACAGAGTTTACCAGAGAATGAAAACTTTCGACAGAGGGTTGTAAAGAGTCTCTCCTTGTTTCTCAGTATAAGATGATAATAAATGATAGAAGCAGACTTTCTGGAGAAACTCACATCTGTAAGCAAATGTAACCAGAAATATTTTTGTTTGCATGTCTGTCTATGTCACTGGCAAAATGGGTCTGTTACGAAACATATATTTGTATATCAAAAGAAAACATTATTCTTTCTTTTTGTAACTTTCAATAAAACCAGATATTTTTATCTCACATGAAGTAATAAATCCATTAATCTGCCTGAATACTCCTAAATATATAATTGCTGTTGTTATTGTTTTTTTGTTTGGAGTTTTGTGATTTTTTTTCCCCCACCTGTAGGTGGTATTTTTAACATACATAGATTTTCTTAAATTCATAACTACTTTTATACTACTTACAAGTTTCCTCCATGGATTTAGGCAATTAATCTTCTACTCATTCTCCATCAGACTTATTTAATGTTTTTATTAAAGATTTGCAGTTTAGGGTGAAAAAAGTTTGTACAAAATAGAGAATGATATACAGTGGGCATAATTTCACGTATCTCTGACAATGTCTGGGATACAGCTGGTGCAGGTAATTATTTATGCATTTTTTAATTAAACACTGACTAAACAAACCCAAAAACTGAAAAGTTTATTTTGTACTCTTTTGAGTGCTAAAACTTAGAGTGTCCTACAAGCTTATAAAGGGGCTTTTCTATTCTATCTCATAACTATTGACATTACATTAATCATTAATGCAGAAAGCAGGCTCCAGAAATATGAAGAAAATAAAACCTTTGATTGTCATGGTAAAATAATCTAGTTGCATTAAGCCAGTGTGCCTTCTTCTCTTTAAATGTATGTGGGGAGTGGGGAGTGGCAAAAGGTACTACTGGCACGTTTTGTCTCTTCTTGTCTGGCAGGAACACAATTCTTTTCTCTGGATACCTTGACCTTATCTAAAAGATAATGTTTAAAATTCTTTGGAATCATAAACTTAATTTACTTCTCTGTAAGTAATTGCATCCTGACATCCAGAACATGAGTGGAACTGGCTTTCCTGGTGGTCTTATTTTTAAGGTTACACCAGATATCAAGGCATAATGGTCTAGAAATCAGACATTAATATAACAAAACAATAATACATTATATGAAGAATATCAAGTTGAAACTATGTTACATGTTCCTTCACCCTTACTACATTTCCTCTTTATAACATGCACAGCTGCTTCCAAGGAAGTCTGTGAGAACACTTTAAATGAATGAATGCATGAGGGAATGAATAAATGAATGAATAAAATTCAACTGTAAAATACCAAATTCTGGGTTTGGTTCTATTGTTAATTGTAATATTCTCATCAAGTTCAAAATTTTTCTCACCTTGCTGTGCGTAGATATGTTAAACTGGTCCTAGATTTTATAGAATGCATATGATACAAAAATATGATAACCTATTAGAAATGACACTATGAATTACTTAACTTTGATTCATATTTCCCTGCATTATGACATCATAAATTAATTTGAACAGGCTGAGATAAGTTGAATTAAGATGACAAGCAGAAGAGGACTTTGGGACCTCCAGAACTGTCAAATAGGAAAAAATTGCTTTCCTGTGATTTCATTTTAAGGAACTAACATTATTATTTGGCCCTGAAGTATTGTGGCCATAAACAGATAAAATTATCCAGAAATGCCTCGGAGACATCTGAATATTCCCAGTATGAACAGCAATATGCGGAGGAATAAATTTACATTTTTAGTAGCTTAGTTCTACTTTATATATCCCCTAAAGGGCAGTGTTGTTCAATATACTTTGTTAAAGCAAAATATGGCTGTTTAGTGTGTTTATTTAACTAGCTAATGTTCATTTGCTTATCTGACTCTTAAAGACACTAATGCTGCATTGAGCCTTGTGTCACTTGTATATTATTACCTACAGGGAAAGGAGAGAAATTCTACAGCTTATTTGAAATCCTCTGGTACAATAGTAAAATATCTGATCTTGTGCTGAGACTGGGGCCTCTCCATGTCTATATTGCAGCAAGTGCTTTCACCTGCCATCAAAGCCTCCTTGACATGCAGTGGCACAGCATTTGCCTTGTCCCAACAGTGTTCATGGAGTGATCGCAAAGACTAGTCACAGAGTAATCATATAAAACATGCACAGTAAATCCCAATTTTCAGCACATGGATGGGTATCTTGAGATGTTATTCCTTCCCAAACACGCAGCCTGAGTCAGCACAGCCAGCTGTGCCTGGCCTACCTCTGCAGAATGGCACTGGTTATATTCATATTAATTCCCAGCTCCTCTTCCTTCTGCAGATGAACAGTAGCCAAAATGGATGGTAAAGACAAACTTTATAGGAAACTAATGTTATTATTGATAAGTGGTGTCCCAAGGACTCAAGGAAGACTGGGTAATGCTCACACTTTAAAAGCAAGCAAGCAAGCAAAGATAGTCCCTATCCAAAAGAATTCCTAATTACGTCATAAATATATGCAACATGTGAGCAAAGAAACAGCAGTTAGCTATGGACCAATGCCATTGATGATTATCTTAGTAAAATGAGAACATTTTTTGGGGTAGAATAGCCCTAGTTCTGCCTACAATTTACCTTTGCAATTAATGTCCTACAGAAACTTCCATACACACAGGAAAAATAATTTCCTTAAGTTTATAAAATCTTTACTACCTTTAGTATTTTTATTTATAGAGTTTTGTGGAGACTTGTTCATGTTTACTAGGAGAATGAATATACTTTAGAATTCATTTACAGGGGCCTTTAAGTTACAGTGAAGGCATGTAGTTTGTTTTAATATGCTTTTTGCTATATGTCGCATGCTTTTAAATTCATGTTCTTAGTGTCTTCCACCACAATGAAAAATCTAGGCTGAAGCAGGAGAGAAAGTACTGTCTTTAGTTTTCAGCATTTTGTACTTACTGTATGCAAACGTGCTGAAGTCCTAGAAAATACTAAGAATGGCAATTATCAGTACAATCATGTCTGAAACTTTCCCAAAATATCTGATTACACACAAAGGAAGTATATTTCTCATAGACATCTGTGCTGGTTTTGACTGGGATGGAGTTAATTTTCTTCACAGTAGATGGTGTGGTGCTGTGTTTTGGATTTGGACTGGAAGCAGTGTTGATGATATAGAGATGTTTTTGTTACTGCTGAGCAGGGCTCACCCAGAGCCAAGGCCTTTTCTGACTCTGACCCCACTCCCCCCAGCAAGGAGGCTGAGAGTGCACAAGAGTCTGGGAGGTGACACAGCTGGGACAGCTGACCCCACCTGAACAAAGATGGATGTCCCACACCATATGGTGTCATGGTGTAAAGTTGGGGTAGAAGAAGGAAATGAGGGTCATTGGGAGTGATGGCATTTGTCTTCCCATGTCACAATTGCCTGTGATGGGGCCCTGCTCCCCTGGAGATGGCTGAACACTCACCTCCCCATGGAAAGTGGTGAATTAATTCCTTATTTTGTTCTGCTTTTGTGCAGCTTTTACCTTCCCTACTAAACTGCCTTTATCTCAACCCATGAGTTTTCTCACTTTTATTCTTCCAATCATCTCCTTCATCCTTTAGGGGAGAGAGATGAGTGAGTGAGTGGCTGTATGGGGCTTAGCTGCCAGCTGGGGTTAAATCACAACAGCATCTGTGAATACTTGAAAACTTATCCTGATATAGATACCCTGCTCTCAAGTTTATCTTTTTTACTGGTTTTGTGTAGAAAAAACACTTCCCATAATTTGTATTCCTTCAGAATACTCATTTTGGCACACAAAAAGACAAGCCATCAAGAACTGTTACCAGAAAGTACCTGTTCCACTCACTTAACATTTTCTTCATTGCAGTCTATTTATTACTCAGACCTACTCTCCCCTGGAACTTCCAGAGAAACACAATGCACTTCACTGCAGTGATCATGTAGGAGATTTTGAAATGCATCATTCTAGACAGCTCTAATCTTCCAAGTCCTTCATTTCCACTTAGCAGACATATCCTCCAGGATTCCTCTTTGTGTTTCACAGATGTTGGGTGAAACAAAGCAGATGATATATGGAGCACATAATTATGTGTCTTGACATATGGCAACATCACTTCCACATCCCAACACCACTTCCACTCTTCCAAAGTACACATCACTGGCACTTTAAAGTCCTTAGGGTGAAGTTAAATGTCTCCTTTCTCTTGGCCATCAGCCCAGTGAAAAGCTCCAAAATGCATGGAAGCAGGAAGCAAACTGGAGCTTCAAAATTGATTGATGGTCTCACAACACTACTTGTGCCCTTGTCTGCAAGGCAAAAGTATTTGCTTTCTGATTCCAGAAAGCAGACAGAAGAGTGACAGTAATCTGATCCTATAGAGCTATTTGGAATGTAAAGATCAATGTTTGAACTGATTTCCCTAGAGCTCTTCCATAATTGATGACCGTCCATATGATGACCTGTGTCATGGTTAATGTCCAGGGCGTGGGAAGAGGATCAGACTGGCAGAGTACCTGTTTCTTTATGTGTGAGGGTATGTGCTCAATATACTTGCTGTGGCCTTATAACACTTCGTGCAGGGTACAATCTTCTTTATATTTTGAGTGTTCTATATGGTACATACTATGCTGCCAAGCTGATGGATACTTGGAAAGGACTGCTGTAGTTTGTGATTTTTTTAAATGTCAGTTGAAGCCTCCCTAGTCTGATAGTTAATTGTTTGTGGTAAGCTGTACATGATATATTACAAGAAAGGATTTAATGATAGATGAATTTGAAAAAAAACCCGAGGAATGTGGTTGTACCAATTTCAAAGGAATCCACCTTAAGACTGCATTACAATGGTAGTAAGAGCTTTCAGTTCAATAACATTAAATCAATGCAATTAGAGAGAACAAACTGGATCAATGTGATGTCTTGGAGAAGACATGGCCTTATTGTTCATTGCTGGAAAAAAATCCTTTTGAAAGAACTATTCATTTAACTATTCAGAAAAGGAAAAATATATAATTGGATAAAAAATTCATGCCTTTTGTTCTTTACCTAAAAGATTATTAATAATTGGTGTGGCAATCATGTAAACACTCTCAGAGCTTGCCATGTGTTAGTGCCAGCAATGCTATTTTTATTGAGACTGAATTGGCATCAGAATAAATACAGGAGAAAATATATGATATTTTTGCAACAAATAACTGTGCATAGTTTCATCACACTCCCCTCCTCCTCCTTCCTGTAAAACCATTTTTAAACATCTCCTTTCAAACGCAGATTCTGACTACTTCTCACTACTATATGCAGTTTTTTCATTAATCCTTTGCAAAATATAATGTCCAAATTTTTTTGTGCTTGGACTGACATATTTTAAAAAAACTCCAGTAGTTGTTGCAAAAATGATATTGCCCGGGCAGTTTTAACCTCTGAAGACTTCACTTAGCAACTAGTTGTTCTTGCCTGCATAACACGAAATTTCTGCCCAAAGGAAATATTCTCTTTGGAAATAAGCCTGGATACAGATTCCTTAGCTTTAGACACTTAAATGTAGGTAAAAGCATCTATTTTCCAACAGGGTCTTGTGTGGAAGACAAACTGTTAGAGAAAATACATCTCCTGAGCAGTGGGTATACTTGTGATTACATCCTGCATCTCTGCAGACAGCTTAGTTGGATTTCTACCTGTGCTTTTCATAAACATAATAGAGCGTCTCCTGACCACCTTTTATTCATAAGAAACCTGGAAAGGCCAGACTTTGCCTTTTTTATTCACTTTTTGTCTGAGCTTAAGTTAAAAGCAATTCCAAGTTTAATTTAATCAATAATTAGTTTCATGAGTCCATTCTGAGACATCCAGGATGTAGCTAGGCTAAACTTGTCATTCCTATTTTACAGGTGACCTGAACCCTTTGTGCGTACAAAACCTATTTTCACTCAAGTAACTAAAAAGAGGGCTGCTTCGTAAGATATGGTGTGATAATATGATCATTACCATCAGGACAGAAGGAGGAGATAAAAGCAACTAGACTCACATTGTATGTTCTATGCCGGCATAGAGAAAGGACTTTTACTCAGGCATTCTCTGAGCATGCATTTGTGCCTATGTAATATATAGAGAGAAACCACAGAAAAACTATTAGTAGAGAAAAGAAATGGAAAGAAATTAATTGCTGCTATCTATTCCCAGCAAGTAGACTGTAGAGATGGAGCCTGTATTTTTGGACAAAAGAGGACAAAGGGAGCAAAAAGAAGAGAGATAATGAACAAAAATTGCAGCAAGAGAAATCCCAATAAGATATAATAAAAAAATCACATAATGCAGATGGTGAAACGCTGAAATAGGTTGATCTCTTCAACCTAGAAGACTCATAACTCCGTTGGTCACATCCCTGAGCCATTTAATCTAGCCTGAACCTAGCTCTCCTTTGGACTGGGGACTCCAGAGTTTCTGTTCAACCTATCCAATGAAGTCATAGACATTTACCCACCTCTGAAAGATGGCATAGATATAGTCTACTTACAGAATATTGCAGCATCTACAACAGCAGCTGTAGTGCTCTGCTTCCCACTGCTTCTAAACACTATGACATACAGACCACACCACAGGCCAGTTTGCCAAAAGATTCAATGGCTTATAATCCGTTATTATCACTGTTTGATATATCTGACATCCTTTTTGACAGGAGAGAAAAAAGTCCGTGCATTGTACATCCTTTCTATCAAAATTTGTGTGCATTCAGACTTTCGTACACCTTTTAGAAAGAAGGAATTGTAGAGAATGCCATTCAGCATTTCTCTAGATTTAAATTGCAAGGTGCCATAACACTGTTGTTTAGGCGTTATGTTCTTGAATGAGCTTGCAGCACATTCGAGCATGGTTAGAAAGGTAGTTTATGACATTCAGCACAGAATAAAACAGATTATGAATTCTGTCCAGAAACAGTTGCTATACTGGCTTTCACCCAATACTATTTAAAACCCATTATTTAGCTGTTGGCTCCAACTTCTGTGTTTTGTTTTTTGGTGAGGTTTTTTTTCTAGCACTCTTTTGAGAATAATTTAAAAGAACTTCTGCTGCAGCGGCTGGTAGCTGTTTTAGAAAGGCTTCAAAAAGACCATTGCATCTGCTGATGAAAGTGTGCTGTGTGGTGATACCCTGCAGTACTGTTGAGGGGGATATACTGAGAGTGTAAAGATGAAGTCTTATGAATTTTTGTTATTAAAATAAAATTATAATTTTTCTGTAAGGATAGCAATATCCTTCCTGTGAAATTCCCATGAATCTTAAAGCTGTGGTTTCCTTTGTAACTGCATAAAGTTTCAATGAAATATGCAATTCTTACTAATCTAATAAAAGATGTTAAATTCTAGTCAGATGAAATCATCTGATTTTACTTTAAAAGTCATGCAACATAAATAAGTATGGCCTGAAGTAATATACTGAATATAGTAGACTAGTTAGATAGCCCTGATTGGTAGCAGTAGATGTTCTGGGAATGTCCTTACACTCCTCTTCCTTTTATTTTGTTGACACCTGAAGATAGACTTGTAAAAAGAAAAGCACCCTGCATGTTCTTTGATTAATCTCATATAAGAAGGGTAAGAATTCCTAACTGACCTGAGCAAAACCCGTGTAGGTATAAATCTTTGATTTTCACTTACCCTTTGGCTAGGGCCCATGGAATTAACAAGTGTTTTGCAACCTAGTGGATTTCACAACACTATTTCATTTGTTTGATCAAAGTAAGTTAAATGGAAGGACAAATACCTATAACCAGTAAAATCTGAGATGCAATTTCGAAATTAAAGAAATTGATGTTTAAATCTTATGCTGAAGATATGGACATAATGTGCAAATACATGACATTTAGTAAAGCTGGAAGAGTTTAATGGCATCTGTTTTGGGAAACATATAGGTCTAGAGGTATACATCAGTGTACAACAGTTGAAAGGTGCTAGATATAATTAAGAGTACCATGATGATTTACCTGAGCTAAATTTTTGACTACTGTTTATCTTACTCTCTATTTTCAACTTAAGTTTCACTATTCTTTAAAAAAATAAAAACGCATCCACCCAAACGCAGGCTTAAAAATTGAACTTTAACTCCTCAAATTAACAGCTTCCCTTAAATATGACATAATGATTTATCCCAGGTACATGACAAAATAATGTAATCTCACACAGACACCAAAGTTAAAAGCATGGCTACAAAATCTGATTAAAAGAATTCAAGTATTTTTAAGCATTCCTCCTTACTCCAGAATTTAAGTTAAATCTTAAAAAATTTTGCCTGTTTTCCAGGGTAAAAAACCAGTTATAGAGTTTGCAAGCAGAAATAGCTCTGTGTGTATTAATACATTGACTAAAATGAAATATCACTTGAAAGTCATTTGATCTGTACATCAATCAGGACAGTCTGTAAATGAACTAGCACAGTGTACTTGAGGATGAACGCGAATATTTTTTCAGACTTTATTGTTCATCCCTCTGGCCAGGGTTGACCTGATAAAAGAGGTCTCAAATGTTTTACAAACTGTCTTCATAGCTCTCATTTTGTACCTATAAAAATAGGTTGCTTGGCTGGACAAGAGGACCAGTTCCCTGTGCTCCCTTGATAATGAGCGACTTGGGGAGGTTGACAGGACCTGAAGTATTTTATTTTAACTACCCTTCTACTCTTTGTTTTAACCTTCTTCTCCCCAGC
The DNA here is from genome assembly GCA_013397775.1 of Eulacestoma nigropectus. NCBI lineage: Eukaryota > Metazoa > Chordata > Aves > Passeriformes > Eulacestoma > Eulacestoma nigropectus. Next base: position 107,086 of record VZTE01000432.1, on the reverse strand, counting down.
TTTGGACATGAACTACATTCCCTTGCTGAAAATTTTACATGTAGACATGTAAGAACATAGAAACAACAAGCAGGTTTGTTTAAAGAAACGAATATAGTTGGCAAGGATACACCAAGGACCACTATGGTCCTGATTTTGCAAGGAGTGTGAAGTCTAGATGCTTTCTTTCATACTTGTTGCCAGCTCCTGCCACACAATATCCATGCTGCACACATGGATATCAATCAGCTCCACCATTCCGATCAATTGTATTCCCACTTTCCAAACATGAGGAAACAATAACCTGAAGGAAAATGATCAAAATATCATATTCTTCTATATTTACCTGACTGTACACAATTCTTCACAGGTCATGACAGAGAACAAAGAGAAACATAGATATTCCATGTTGTCAAAGTCTTGCTGTTTGTTTAAAGGTCATTAATTGTTAAATGGTCAATGCAGTGGCTGTTGCAAAAAACCCTCTTCAACTAAGGTTTAAACAAATGTATATAATATTCGAATAAGAAAAGGCTAATATTTACCTATCTGGAGTAAAATATTTTCTTTTACAGCCTATTCAGGCCTAACATACAGCAGGCAGTCTGTAACCATAAGCAATCAGCTGTATTGATGGAGAACCCAGCTAGGCTAAGCAAAAAAAGGAATTGCAAAGCAAGGAAAGATCTGATTAGTGCAGTTGTGCATGCTGTGGACAACATGAGGATATTGGCTCCTGTTGAGTGGAGCTGCTCACACAGTGAAAGGTATTTCAGCAAATGTTAGCTAAAAATTAGAAATTGCTAAACTTCAACTCTGTTCACATTTGCTGCAGAGTTTTGGGATTCACTTGAATTTCTTGAAACATTTACTTGCATATCAACTTGTATAACAAGATTGAGTATTATAAGCATTTGTACAGAAAATAATATACGCCAGATGGTGAAATAATATACTGATATATTATGGAAAAAGGATCTCCAAATGATTTTAGGAGCTAAACATACCAAAGATAACCAGTCACATCCTCAGCAACTGGCTTGGGTATGACCTGGCAGTAACTGGAAATTGTATCCCCCTCTGAAGCTATGAAACATTAAGCACAACTGAACAAGGACATAAAACACTGCCTGTTGCTATAATTTTGATCAGTTATAATTAAGTTTGGGGAAAAAAAGAATCCAACTAGCAGACCCATAAAAGGATAATTACAACAGTTTAGGGTGTCAGTAGTACAGTGACATTACCAATTTCTTTTATTATGGTGTTTCTTGTCGTCTCAGTATTAAAAATGAGAAACTGCTGTGTTGATTTTGGAGCTGAAAATTCCCTAATTGAAGTAAGATCTTCTGGCAACTACATCTTCCAGGTTGGAGGCTCGTTTGTGTTGTTCTAGTACAGAAAAGATCAAGTCCATCTACAATCGCCTTGTTGACAATTTATGACAAGGATAAACTCCATCAAGGAGCATCCATCTTTCATCCCAACATGGGGAAAAACCTAATCCATATTTACTTTACATTGTAAAGGCCAGTGACAGAAGGCTACCAGGAAACACCATCACAGACAGTGATTACAGTACATCTGGCTATTATCCAGGAGCAATGGCCTAATGGGAAGGATTGGGTGACAGAATGTGTAAGACTCAACAGCATCTGGAAAATGAACAGGACCTACCAGCAGCTTCTCCTTCTTCCTTCTAGATATTTTAAATGCTTCTTATTAGTGACAGATTAAAACATGACTGTCTGATTTCAGACGGGGAAAATTTCCTCAGTGGCCCTTAAATGAGCCTGGCAGAGTGGGAAGAGAAAACAAGACCCACTTCGACATCAAACCTGCAACAAGCCTGACATGACAGACTCTAGACCATACCACATTCTCACAAATATTAATATACAGTGCATCTACCACACCATATGCATGGCAGAGCAGAGCCCAAATACCAAATTACTTGCATCTTACTGTGTGTTTATGTGCATAAACGCACACATGGATGTGCACCTGCAAGCACACACACAGTCAAGCATACGTTAGGTGCTCATTCTTTAAATAAAGTTTAGAAAGCACAATGTCTATATTTCAGTTGAAAGTTTATATGATCACACTGACATCTTAGTATGAATAAGATGGGGAAACATGACTGAGAATTCAAAAGTCACACATTCACATCTTAGTGAAATTTAATCCAAAAATGAACTTGCGAATTTAAGATAGACCTCTGAGTTGAACAAAGATAAATTTTTTAAAAGAGAAAAATAAAAAAACCATACAGACAACATTTTCTAATTACATATTACTTATTTAAGCAGGAAGTCATGAGGATATGCTCTTTGGCCAGGAAAGGAAGATAGAAGAGCTACAGGATTTATTTCAAAGTATTTCATTCTCAGCTGCAATTTTGCTAAAGGCACATGCTGTAGCATTATACTTTGGTAAAAATACTGATAACAGTGTTAGGAACTGTACATGTTAGGAATGTTAGGAACTGGATGTGACTTACAATGTGAGGCATTACAGCTAGAAGGGGATCCCTAGATTAATTTATTATTGTCAAATGGCTTCTGAATAGAAAAGATTATTTTCCAACAAAGTTCAAAAATTATTTTGCTAGTTCACCAAAGGTTTGAACACAACTAATCAATAATTAATTCATTCTTGACAAGATTGGTTCACAGGGTGTTTCAATTCTGTTATTTCTAAAAAAAGTTCATGTTAATTTTAGTACCTATGACTTCTTTGAACTTGAACTTTAAAATATCATCTAATAAAAAAGCTCTGCTGGGCTATTTCATTATCTGCTGGCTCTATAGTAGTAAAGCCACCTTTGGTTCAAATTCAGCTACCTATATTATGTTTATTTTATCTGTAGCCCATCTATTAGGAACAAATCTATGTACAAATTTCAGAATCCTGAGTCTATGGAATCTACAATATAGAAAAATTAACACAGATAATCTAGAATGAAAATCTTGACTGTCTAAAAACAATCACAAAACAAGCGTGGTGCTACATAATATACAGCGATAGATTAAAAATCTGATAGAGACTCCATTGATTCCAGTTTGAAATTTTGCACGTCAGGTCACACATTTTCCCAAAATACTTCCTACTCAAGTAAAGTACACACATGAGAAAAATACCCTGTTTTTATTGCTGCTGACATGGAGCTGACCAAAATTCTCTCGAAGTTTTTTGTGTGGATAACTATGTTCACTAAAAACTGTGTTAACGTTCTTGTGTTCATTTGCCAGACTTCGTTCTGGGTCTCATTTCGTCTGTGTACAGTAGATTGAAGATCGCTCGATTATTAATTTTCTTCTCCTGCATAAGAAGCATGCCCTTTAACCATCTCTTTGGTAAGATAAACAGCCAGACATCCTTCCTTCTTTAGAGTAGAGGCACATTATACAGTCCTTTAGTAGCAGCTTTTCTCTGAGCCCTCTTCAGTTCATTAACACCCTTCTTGAATGATGAATAGAGCTGTGGGAAAAGGATCTTTTTGTTCTCAGAAATTCCACACACCTCTATTTTTCTGCTTAGACTATTGGCTGACTGGAGTTGGATTAAAAATACCTCCATTGCCCTCTTCCCTTGCATTGGGCAAATTTCCTGTATATCACAATTACTTTGGTCAGCTTTGATTGTTAAACCTAAGAAGTGTGCAAAGTTGCACAGGGCATTGAATACAAACCTCATGTTAAACTTATACTTTCATTTATGTGCACTTATATTAAAGCCCATTTGACACTTAGGTTTCTTGTTGAGTCCAGGGTTGTTCTACCTCCCAGAGCTGTTCCTCCTAAGCAGACAAAATTTTGAGCCCTGCTTCACAACCCTTCACTTAGAAAGGAGAAAGAAGATTTCTTCAGCCTTAGATGTGGAGCCCCTCACCTGTCAAGCAACATGACTTACCAGGAATGAAAGTGTGTGGAATGTGTGATCTGAGTTTGCACACAAATGCAGATACTTGTGTTTAAGCATACAGGTTCATAATGGCATTATCCATATTGTGCCAATTTAGTGCAGAGGAAAAAAAATTCAGACTTCAGCCACAGAAGTCAATTTTCACATAGAAGAATTAAATATATGCTAAAAAGCGGATTCAGTCTTGCTTGACTGTCAATGAAAATCATAGCTTTACTCATGGGCTTATAAAATTCCTTGTTATTTAGTCTTTCAAATATTTTCTGCCCCAAAGAATCACTGCATTTACAAATACACCTACTTCATAATTATATAATACAATTTTTATCAATATAATGAATATAATTCTGATTTCCAGATACAAAGGATAGATTACAGAAGATTTTATCAAAAATGAATTCATTATTTCATTTTCCCAGGATGGAAAATAAGAAAAAGAAACTGGGAATGTACCTCAAGGGAAAAGAGGTATTTTGCAATTGCTTGCCTATCCTTCATCAAAATGTTTTCTGCTATGTTCAGCTTTTGAACTTTAATGAAGTAGACCTTCAGGTATGTTTCTCTTTGATGCATATTTTCTGCCTTTGATGAATCCCTGCCCAATACATGTTTATCTATTCAATGTACCAGAACACTGGAAACTTTCTTTATCCTACTCGAGGAGTTGAGCTGCTACATCAGAAATGCTGCAGTACTCAGCATAGCAGTGACTGTGTTACTTTTCTGAATATCTGCTTGTAGAGAGCCAATGTATCACAGCTGACTGTCAGGAAAGACAATAAAAGCAAAGACAATCCTGTGCGTATGAAATTAAAAGTAATAAATAGCGAGTCTGTCAAACACAGCATACACGGCCCTTGTGTAGCCTCCAGGGTTTCCTTTGTCTCAGGTATTGCCAACGGCTGCAGGTTTTAAGGTCTACTTGCCATCTAATCTACAAACATAGCCTACACTGCTTAACATCCCTAATCTTTGCCTTCCACATGACAGCACCTGACTACCTTTGAATCCTTGCACACAGTGTATTCCTCTTCATGATATGTATTTTTAAAATGGCTTTAGCTGATGGAGCTGTTCAATTTGCCTCATGAGTTCCCACCTACTCATGCAAATATCTTGGCTCAACCATGCATTTCTTCAGCTAATCATCCAGATGTATACCTGTGGTAAAGCTGTAAGAACCTTGAAAAATCTTCATACTGAGTAACTTGTTATTAAGAAGGAAATAGCTACAAACCCCAGTTAAATCTCAAGTGTAACTTAAAAGCAGGAAACAAATGAGGACAGCCAGGAATGAATTATTTAACAATCTTCAGTCAAGTCAAAAGGTGTCCAAAGCTACCAGATTTCATGCTTCTCATCATTAATACGATCGTTCGAATGCATCAGGGTTAGAGAAGGCTTTCTGACAGTTGTAATGAGACAATTTGGAAGAAGTAGACTTTGCCCACCTTAAAATACTCAAAGAACATCATTTTAGATGTATAATGGACTTTTTATTGGACATTTGATATTACTGTCAGGACTTGAAAATGTATCAAATCATTCCCATAAACAATATGAATATAAGACAGGAGAAGGATAGTTATAGAAATGCTTTGACCTGTCTGGTGTGAATGGATTTCATAATTATAAAATGCCCATAGCCACCTCCTCAATATCAAAAGATACCTCTTTTATATCTCTTTTCACATGCACAGACACATATATATTCATTTCCTCTAGCCTCAGTTTGTTTCTTGTCTGCACTGCTAATTACCACCTACTTACCACTCTTTCAGGTGGTCCATTCTGTTGGATGCCTTGTGATAAATAGCAGTGAAATTCATTAGTCTGCTTTATAAAGAAATGTATGATAAAGAAATGGCTACTGGTTTCTTTGTTTGTGTTTTTTTTTCTTCTTTATTTACTCTGCATAACAAACTTCCTAATTATTTTACAATGATTAGTACAGTAAAATAGTAAACACATGCCAAAGGCATGATGTTTCATTTTATCAGTATTATAAAATATCAACTAACAGCAGTGAGTGATAAAGCAGTGTTCAAAAAATTGACAGAGTTTAGTGGTCAATTTGTTTACAAAAAACGTTCATACTACTGACCTGTGGTGTAAGAAAAAAAATCTGTAAGTGCCTTTAAGAAAAATGCAATATTAAATGCTGCAATTTCCCTTTGGAAGTGCACATTTTTCTGTTGTTGTTTTGTGAACTTTGTCCTTCCAACTGTATGTTTTATATAGCTTTTGCCTTGGAACTCCCTTGTTTCAATCCCCTAAAACTGTCAAGTGTGACTCCACCTGCTTTATTGTTCCCATAAATTCATATGAAACTAGTAGCTAAATCCAATTTGTGTCATTCTGTCTCTCTTTGTAGCCTATTCTAAATCTCCCAGCATGTTTCACAAAAGTAGAATCCTATTAACGCCAAATAACCACCACTGTATTTTATTCCATGGTTATTACAGTCCTGCTCCTGTCACAGCTCTTAAAGACTCTTGTCTCTCCATGAATCTATGATGGCCAAAACCTGAAAATCTCATTACTACTTTTCTGTTCTGTTTTTTTCCGTGTGATATCCCTTTCTCCTGCATTATTTTTTAAATTAACTTAGGTGTTATACATTTAAGCTCAATACTTTATCAAATTTGCCAGCATCTAAAGTGCTACTAGTTAACATGAAAAAACTGTAAAATTCAGATGAGCTTGGCCCATAAAGCTGATGTTCCTGTCTAGTTTTACTGAAGCTCTTTGCTTTTAAAGTGGTTTAATTTAAGAATTAATAGTAGTAGTTTGTTTTTCTTTATTAATTGAAATATTAAAAATTGGGAAAGATTGTGAATTTTAATGAAAGTCCTAATATCTGTATTAAAACCCACTAAGAGCTGTTATAAACACGGTAATACCCATGAAGTATTGAAATATCATCAAGTGTATATAATTAAATGAATGAAAGCCATTGCTTAAAAAATTTTGAGAAAAGAAAAAAAAAAAGAGAACATTTTAAAACACTTCTGTTTAAGTTTTCAATGTAAAATTGAACCTCTCATGATGCAAAAGTCTAGGAAACTCATCTCCACGTGGTATCCTTGATGAGTTCTGTAAGAGAGATATATATACATATATATATGCATATAAAGACAGCAAGAGATATAGAGTGGAATGTGCTCATTGAAACTGTATTCTAGAAGCTCCAAAACAGAAACATTGGTTGGTTGGTTTTTTGGGTTTTTTGGGGGTTTTTTTGGTTTTTTTTAATTAATTTTTAAAGAAATGCCTTAATCTGCAATCATAGTGTGCAAATACCTTGGCATGTCTTGGGTTTCTGCTTAGTTCACCCTCTGCACTCATGTCTCATGAATAAGTTCTCTTCTCTTTACTGAAATATGTATAATTAGATTCCAATCCTGCAATCCTGAAAGTGTAAAAAAGCGCATTTGAAATACATGATAATTTTTCCAGGAACTAAGAACACAAAAAGGATGTCTTAGGCTCAGAAATGTTTGAGAGAAGAACTTAGGAGTAATCAGAAATAATCTCCTTCAAAAAGTTGCAAGGTATCTTGTGCCTAAAGGGTGTGTCTATTCCCAGGAAGATCTCCTTCCACACATATTCCAAAGACAGTGTTGTCATTTATGAAATTTAGTGCTGTGCCAAATACTAGCATGTGGTTTCTGGAAAGCCAGGAATAAAAAAGTGAGTTCATATCTACTGGAAACGCTGCGCTCCTACAAGGCTAAGCTGATTCTCTAATATCTGAAAGGAGAAAATCAATTAGGAGCATGGATGGGAACTTGCTACAGTTTGGCAGTTTGTTTAAATTCTATGAGACAATTGTGCTCTGAATATTTTTTATAAATTATATTAAATTATAAGATGATTCAAAGCAGTAGGATTTAAAAAAAATCTAGGAACTGCAAAACAACCTTCATAAAGAATGAAAGGAAGATCATTATGCTTCAGGTAATGAACTGAACATTTACAGTGAATTTGATTTTTATGTAACCTCATGCAAAGAGTGAAGAAAAATGACATCTTTCCAACCAGATGATGCGGTCATATTGCTCACAGGTTTTAAAAGAAGTTTAATTTAGGCTGAATGATATTTTGTTTCTATTATGTTCTGAATGTAATATGTTTAAGTCTGAAAGAAAGTGGCTTCCTTCAGTTTTAAGCAGGGAAGATGGACCACAATACACAGAGTATATTTTGAACTTGTGACAAAAGCAAACCCACATTTTCTGTGAAGCTCTTAGGAAATGATATTTGGACAAAGAATAGCTATTAAGACATTCAAACAGTATTCAAGGTAAAATTTTAAAAACCTTTAAAAACCATTTTAAAAGAACTTTTATAATTTTTTTAACACCAGAAAGTTTCTTTTTATTCCTTCCTTACCCTGGAAATGTTAATTTGCTCTGTCTGAAAAAAGTATCATGCTGACATCAAATTTCAAGACTGGAAGTTTCGATTATACAAATAGTCTTTGAAAAATAATTGACCAATCATCTTAATTTTAAGACTTGTTCAGCAAATTATTGCTGTCCTTCAATATTTTATTCTGAGTTTAGTTTTCTTTAGGAATAAATACCTGCCACCCTGCCATATGAATTTTCACAGTGGTTAATTATTTTGCCTTTTGCTTAGGAAGCACTAAACTGTGATTATTTCATAGAAAGAAAGAGAGGAAGAAAGAAAGAAAGAAAAAGAAAAGAAAAGAAAAAAAAGAAAAGAAAAGAAAAGAAAAGAAAAGAAAAGAAAAGAAAAGAAAAGAAAAGAAAAGAAAAGAAAAGAGAAAAGAAAAGAAGAAGAAGAAGAAGAAAAAGAAAAGAAAGCCAAACTCTTAGGTCCATTGTAGATATAATTCCAGAAGACATTTTCTGTAGGAGATAGGAAACAAGATTCAGCCTGAGATTTTCTGCTGGCCTCTGGGAAAGGGGATTCATGAAGCCATTTTTAGATCTCAGACAAGACCACAGCCAGATGAAGTAAAAAAAAAAAAACAGAATAACAACTCTTATTCTTCTCAAATGTCTGGCAAAGCAAACACACCTCACAGCACGTCCCACAGTTAATTTCATAACCACTGCAGGATCAGAAGACTACAGCTACCCCAGAAGCTATTCAAGGATTATCTAGCAATTTTGTACCCTGACAAAAAGTATATTTCCCACATATACTATTGCAAAAGTCTGCATTTACCTTTTATAATTACATACATACACTAGTGTACGTGTGTAGGTATAAATTTTTGCATTGGCTAGAAATATAATTTAAATCCAAATAAGCCAAGTATTTTAAAAACTTGCAGTTCTGAACCATCCTTTACTCATTTTGCATTAATATCTCTTCCAGCATCATACTCGTATTTTTTATTATTGCATTTTTATTTGTATTACTTTCATGAGCTTTAATCACCAGCAAAGAGAAAACCAGGAGCTCCAGTTCTTCTCATATGTATTACAGTCTACAGCTCTGGACTGTCTCTTTATGTTATAATCCTTCACAGCTATATCTTTAGATAGACTTTACGTCGGTTTTATTCTAGTCTTTGTTTTTATCCTCTCTTGAAATTTCCTACATGTCAGTGTGCTGAGGAGGAGGCCTTTTCTTTTCAGACTAAGATAATGCGATTTCAGAAATCTGTTTCATTTTTTCACATCAAAGGAATCTCCATTTCATTCAGTATATTTTGTACTAAAAAATTCCTGCTTTCTTTTGTTGGTATTATGTCTGCTTGATTTGTTAAAAGGGATATTTAATTATACATTAAATGGATCTTCATTCCTTCCTGTAACCTGACTTTTCATAACTAATTTGCTGGCCAATGGAATTAGTAACTCCCTCGCCATTCCTTTTTACTCCCTTCCCATCTTCCATTGTCAGAAGATTAATTTAAAACAAATGGCTTTACAAAAATGTTACTTTGTAAATATCTTAAACTGCATTGACACCAATAAGATGTTTTTAAAAACTGTTTGTAATCATGGGGGACTTTAAAGATTATCTTGATTTTATACTCAGATTTTTGTCCCAAATTTCTATTGGTCTTTTGAATGTATTAAGGCTATGCCAAAGCCAGTAGTTTTGGGAACTTACTGCACAACACAGAATTAAAGGATAATGATTATGATTAGGAGTATTTGAAGCAGTAAGTATTTTCACTGGTAATGAAATGGTAATGCTGGGTAAAATCTTAGACCTTTAATAAAATCCACATGTGTTTCTTTTCAGACAAAACTATTCTTTAATTCCATGATCCTTTGCATGAACTGCAGCCATGAATGTTTGAAATATCTTAGTAGGTTCATACAGAGTCCACGAGGGAAGATGTGTACTGGAACAACACAGCAATGAAGCACTTTCTGCAATCACTACAACTAGTCAACTTTTCAGATGTTTTCTCCAGTAAAACTGAGTGGCAATTGACACAGTGGTGTGCTGGTCCATGGTTGTTGTAGGAACAATGGAAATACACTCAATAACAGTGTCAAAAATATTGAGTGACAAAACACACTGTGTCACTTAATGCCTCAATCTTAGTTTTCACACTTATTTCTGCTTTTTTCTGCTCTCTGCTTATTTCCTGCTCTCTATTGTATGTTAGTAATCGGCAATCCACAGAAGCCTGCCATTTCTGTTTTGAATTGGAAACATTTATTGACATATTGATGGAAGACAATTTAATATTGAAAATTATTCATTTTTGGTGTTCTCCATTTAAAATCCACCTTCCAGCCATCCATTGATCTTACTTTCCTGACTTAGTTTGAGCTTTCATTTCTTGAAACATATATTAACCAATATTTGTTTTCATGTTTCAGCACTTAAAATGCCAATCTTGTTTTCTTTAGCAGTGCTCCTTTGAAATATATGGGATGAGATTTCCTGGAGTACTTGGTCTGCCCTGGGGCAGCTGGCCTACACTAAAGAATTAGAGATGTAGGACTATTCATTTTCTCTGAGAATGGGGAGCTTCTCATGATTCATGATTCATGAGAAGTCATGACAAATCTTGGTCAGACTGGCCTAAAATTTTCTGTGCTCTCACTTTGGGGAACACTAAAACGGTTGGACACATACTCACTGCACTGAAAAGCAAGAAAATAGTTATTCCCAGGGCAAGAGAAGGAACACTGGTGTGCATATCTAAAGCATTTAACAATTTCCATTAGAAATTGAAACCAGAATTTGATAAATTCATTGAGAATGAAGTTTTATCTTCTCTTCCGTTCAACACAAAATCCACCAAGGAATTCATATGAGGTAAAAATTAAATATGTCATTCAAAAAAGTTTGTTAAGCATGAAAAATAATAACAAAGAAAAAAGAATTTTCTAATTACTTGCTGGCCCATTCTTCTTCCTTATCTGCATGGGTTAGCATCACACTACATGAACAACTATTTTCTTCTTTTGAAGTACTTGTACGATCAATTCTTGGCATCCAGGTAAGGGCTGATGACAAAGATTCAGTAAGACTCTCACTAAGATTTACTCCAGGAAAAGAGGCCTGAGGGATCACACCTTAAATTAAGAAAACCTGGATATTCTATTTAAATGCTTACTTCTACACCATCTAGCTGGTCTCCAAGGAGTTTTACAGCACAGGCCTTGGCCATGCTTAAGACTATATTAGTGACAGTTAATTGTACCCTGGCACTGTCACCTGCAGATTCATGGGAGACTGTCAGAGTTTAGGCTGACCTTCAGCCTTGCTGTTTCTCCAAAGCAATGGCACTGGCTTCCTCCTGTTAGAGATGTCTTTTCTTTCCTCTCTTCTTTTTCACAATATTAAAGACCTTTCCCTACAGGTAGGGAGAGTTCTTTCAATTTTAAAACATTATTTCATTGCTATAAGCTCTTCCTTTACAGGAAAACCTGTTGTGCTTCAATCAGGGTATTCTTACAAATAATTCCTTTGCCTCACTGTTTTCATTGTGTCTGTGACATTTAGTCACTGAGACGTAATTGTACACATCCCTGAGTGCTCTGAGACAAGGATCATAGCTTTCTAAGTGACATTGCTGTTAAATTAGTGTTCAGAACACTGTGTGGACAGAGTACTATTACAAGCAAACACGTATAAAAGGCAAAGGTGCAAGTCAAGCTACATTAATGGAGAGATTTTCAGTTTATTAAACTGAACTTTTTTTAAAAATTCTGCTGTTAATACACCAGTTAGACAGAGAGAAAGCAAGGCTTTCCTTCTTTTGTTTTAATTGATAAATTAGTCAATGAGTATGCAGCAGCACAAGCATAAGCTGATATGTAAGTGCTAAATGGCATTGTTCATACTGTGTTAAGCAGGCAGTTTAAAAATATGTTTTATTGATCAGATTCCTTCCTGGAGGCAGAACTGATGATAAACATTACTGGCAGGGCTATGACTGTTGGGAGATGGGCTGATGTTTGCCCCAGCTGCCTCATGTTTATGAAGCCAAAGATAAAGTGCCAATAAAGATCCATTCCCATGCTGTATTTGTGCTCCTTTGTACCTCAAGTTGAATTCATTTGTCTGTGAAACTGACTACTAATATTAATATTATCTGTGAAGTATCTTTTCTGCAAGGTGTCTTCTAAACAAGGGAAGTCCATTCCTCCTGTTGTTGTACTAGACACTGTATATTATGGGATTCATCCAATGGTTGTCAAAGCAAGTCATAGAAACCACCCTTTCAGCAACAGGGGGAGGAAGGGTGGTGAGATTTACCAGGTACTGGTGCTAAGTTCCTACTTGAGAAGTGAGGAGTGTTTCCACGTAATCTGAGCAGGAGACATTACAATAATATTTTACTTATTTTATATATATATATGTGTATATATATATACATTCTAAATTTCATATTTCTCTCTTAAATAGGTCATATCTAATGAAGATATGAAGTGCTTCTCTATTTTTTCACCTTTTCTTAATGAAGTTAGTGTAGGAAGTGGCATTAAGTAAATGTGGAGTATGATAACACAGCTCCTTCATGGAGGTCGTGATCTCAGCCCCATAAGCATTTCAAAACTTGCCACAATGTTTTACCTCTGTATTACATATTTATGGTATAAAATTATAAATTTATATTAAAAGTGTATTTACATGGAGTGCCATGGAGTGAAAATATTCTGTTGCACAATGGCATAAGATTTAGCCATGTCTATCCTAGCAGTGTTTTATATATGGGATTAGATACATAGTAATTCAGATGGTTAATTTTACCTCAATTTTGTCAAAAATCTTGGAGTACTGAAACTCATGTGTGTTTCTGCAGTAATATGTATGAGAAAATTTATTTCAGTAGGTATATAGAGCATGGTATAGTATTCCCTGAACATATATTTACCTATTAAATCATTACTTTGTAAGAAATAGGTATCATATATTTCCTTTTTATATTGTTTTTAGGAGAACAGTGAAAAAAGAAGTGTGGAGGAAGTTGAGCCATAAAGGGTTCACGAGTCTAAGGAGCCCAGGTGCTGGGCTATGGAGGTGGCAAACCTTGAGGTGAGCAAAAGTCTCTGCACTAGTTCCTCCAACAGGAATTTTCTTGAAAAGGTATTTTTCAGCAATTTTTGATTCTGAAACTTTAAAATTTTAATTTTAAGACATTATTTACAATAATTTAAATTTAAAACAAGTTTTAAAAGAAAGTAATTTTCTTTGTGGTAACAAGTTGCAACTGCTCTGTATCCCAGCAGAAGGACCCCGTGGTATGCAAAAGTAATATTTCTCTCATCTCAAGACCACAGGCCACTCCAGAGCACATCATATTAGTTTGGGAGGACACAAGACACGTTAGAGGATATTTTTGGGCAGCTCCAAAGAAACAATTTGGTGCTTGCCCTCAGTCAGGTGTCCTGTGCTTTCCAGTCCACGCTTGACTTTTCCAGAGAACTCCTGATAAGTCTGCATGAAAATTAACGTGCACTGTACATGGACAGGGAGCTAAGGCCACAAAGAGGAATAAAGGGGTAACTATCCTGACAGTAGAAATATATGTATGAACAAAAAAAGTCACTCCTACAATGGTTATTTAAAAAGAGAGAGAGCTATAGAAATGTAGGATAAGGATTTTGACGCACTTTCCATATGCAAGTTTTATGAATGACAAATAGCTGAAAGAATTAAATTTCTTGTAATCAGATAATTTTGTCTTATAATCTTGTTTCTTTAAGGATAGAAGAAAAAAAAACAAAAAACAAAAAAACTCCAAAAACCCCCACCAACAAACCAACAAAAACCCAAAAATCAAACCTCTAAATTATATGTTCATCCTACCAAACCAGCGTTTTGTTTTAATGCCATGAGGCTCAAAATGTCTTTATGTGCCCAAGTTCATGGTTTTTTTTCTCATTTGCTAGAATGTCTTGGCCTCATGGTTCTGCCTGCAAGGAAAGAGAATTGTCCACCTTAGCAAAATGCAAGTGTCACATAAAGACAAAAATTGATTTTTTTTCAGACTTGTCATTTTAATGACCCAAAGACAGTGCATCATGTATGTCAGCAGAGTGAGCCCCATGCAGACAGGGAGATAATAAAAATGCATGTGAATATGTATGACTCCCTACGTCCCTGTTTTCACTCCTAGCTCTGACACCCTCCAGCCTACAAATATACACATAATTCACCCTTACAGGAGGTTCAGAAATTTATTTCTAGAACTGTAAGCAGTCACTTTGTCTCCTCCAGACATTTGCTTTGACAAAATGGCTGAACACAAAAGCAACAACCGAAAAGGCTCGATATCTGATGGAAATAGGATTACAACAACAGAGTTTAGAGGAAGATGGAAAAGGAAAACCATTTCTTTGTTTTCTTAGGAGTTTGGGATGATATGAACTGCACATCAAGAGTGTGATAAATTTTGTACTGAATGACATTCAAATCTTCCCTTCCTGCTTATTTTACATGTAGGGGTGCATATTTTTCATTGTATTTTCAATTTCCTCTTTCTTATACTAGAAAATCATATCCAATAAACAGTCTACTAAAGGAATACCTTTAGTAAAAACATTAAATGTTTAAATGGCAAAAGGATCTGAAACAAACATACCTTATTTGACCACGTATACTGAGTAGATGATTTACCTCTGTGTCTGGCTGATACACAGGTTAATGTTAAACTTTGTTAATTTTCCTGTTTTTCATCTTTACATTTTTGAGTGTATTTTTCATACTTCATGTAATTTCGTATTTCAGTCCAGTGTGTTTCACTCAAATAAAAGAGTAATAAGCTGACTACAAAAGAGCAAAAAACTGTCTGCTAGAAGGTGCAACCCAAAAAAATTATTTTAAACTGCACTGCTGTTTTTCATATCTGTTAGCTTTGCTTCATGTCCAGATCCTGCATTTTCTCTAGTGGGTCTGAAGGACTGGTTTCAGCCTTGTGTTAGAGAGCACTACCAAAAACCAGGGAAACAATTGCTTTGTGACTGCACAAGAGCATCCACAACATATTCTGTAGAATTTAGCCTTCTTGTGGTTAAATGTTCTGGATCATTATTCAAATTCCTTTATTATATTTAGACTACTCTTTCATAAAATCAACAGGCAACTGATATGATATAGTTGTGTATCAGTCTTCTTAACTATCAGGTGAAGTGAAAAATAAATAAGTAGACTATACAGTCAAAATTCTCCCATTGCAAACATTTAAACTTCAGATAAATGCATTAAAATGTGATATAACTGATAACTCTAAGTATTCTTTTAATACTTGTCATGAGTTGAAACTGAGTTGATTGACAAGCTTTTAAGCCAATGTGCTTTTGCGAATTTTTGCATATTTAAACCCCGTGCAAGGGCGGGAAGTTCCTCTCTTGTTCCTGGTCTCCTGAGGGAGAAGGGGGGGCCTCCGAGCCTCTGGGGGGCCTCCGGGCCCGGCCCGGGCTTCTGCCTGCCCCCCCTGTTAGCGTAGAAACACATAACCACGGACGGGTTATATGCAAGGTGCTTTTATTAAGGCGCCGGGGGAGAGGGGTACAAACCCAAATCAATCCCCAACATGAATTTCAGGTGCTTACATTATATACCCTTTTGTTGTATAATCATATATTAATCATTTACCCAAGCATAAATCTCAAAACCCCCCCCAAACAATCATCTATTATGTGTTCTCATTCAAGCATAAGTTTCAGCCCCCCTTTCCTTCCAGGTGCAACTACACAATTAACTCATCTATCTTAGCCCCCTAGATGAATACTCGAGTTCAGGCTTGCCTCCTACCATCCAGGTGAGTACACAAGTTTGGGCTGTCCTGAACAGAATGTCCATCTTGCTCTT